>CM068585.1:35567619-35680119 GCA_035048485.1 Pteria penguin | reverse complement strand
ATTGAAGTGATGCGTGTCATCTTAAATAAAAAGTATCAATATATTGTAGGAGCAATCTTTATGACGTTTTTCACAACATCATTATCGTCATCATCATGTTGGTTCCTATTGTAGTTGGCAGAGGAAATCATAATAAAGCTCTTGATAAATGTAAAGCAAAAATAGCCAAAGACATCTCGCTCGAGTTTGGTTCCGATAAGCTTGTAATAAAGGGTGTCAGAAGATTGACAAAGAAGCTACAAGTATGTTACTGCCGCTTAAAATCATTTATATCCGTTCTTTCACTGTCACTTGAATATAGTATGCAAATATTCATATTACATGATAGGCAGTACTTTTTAAACACATGGTCGATAAAGGTGATCGTGGATGGTCAGTTCAAACACGTATTTTGAGTTCACTGAAAAAATATCATAATGTGCATCTTGAGCACAACATTATATCAAACACACATCTGCGTCATGGCCATGATAACAAATTTTAAAGAGTGATGTTCGCTTAGCATCCGTCTGTCGAATATCCTTTATCCATTATCGTTGTAAACTTTTCACATTCTATATTCCCTCAATTCTGAGGAAGAAATTGAGATAAAACTTTATAAAGTTACATGATTGGTTTTTAGCAAAATCCTCTTAGGAAAACATTTATATATAAAATAAATACCATCATACTAATAGCCCGATACTCCATTTCATAGACAACATGAAGAATACTGGATTCGGAAACTAGGTACTACATTTCCAAATGGTTGCAATGACCATTACGATACTTTAGATAACAAGACAAGCCTAAGATGTCATAATGTCAATGTCATGGGTTTGTTTAACTCCATTACTGGACATAGGCGTGGTCTTTGTCATCTTAGATAGATAGAATAAACCACACATACATAATGTGTCTTTCTCTGCGCTTTTGCCTTATGTCAAGCAACAGCTGTGGTATCATCCTATTCGTACAAAATTATATGCAGTTCTTACATTCCTTCATCAACTATATGAGGAAGCGCTAGAAAACCCATATATTGACCCCTCTGCACTTTAATGTAGTCGGAGTTTTATACAGAAGTTGCGAATTCTCGATTGTTCAATCCAGCCTTACAGATCTCAACCTCGCCGCCTACGCAGCTGTGTTAAGGCAATACACAGTTATCTAATGTTGCAGAAAACCCGCCAAACCCTAACATGACGTCATTGTGACGTCACTATGGCCCACTGTACTTTATGAAGCGGGATAAACTGCAGTAATAAACATGCCAAGAAAGATGCTGTAGTACAACTTTTTCCTCAACCCCATTTGTTGTCTAATTTCACATAAAGCCTGTTCTACATCTATTTGAAATGCTTCCTACTGGGCCCAACTTTTAGATTTTAAAATATCAACAGAATTTCAATTTAATTAGACCATTTCTTGTAAATTTACACCATTCAGCAATTCCATCCCAGTATTTATGCACAATTACCTCTCTTATAAGTTGGGCACAGCTAAAAATATTATCTATAAGCTTCCGTTTATTGTTTACAACAGACTTTTTCGAATTTGGCAACATGCCCTTGCACTTTTTGAATGTTTGTTGTTAATACTACATATGCTATATATATATATATATATATATATATATATATATATATATATATATATATATATATATATATATATATATATATATATATATATATATCAGTCACGTGATTCCATACAGCTAGGGACAAACTTTTAATGTGTAAAAACACTAGGCTTGAACATTGGAAATGCCCTTAATTATAAAAAGTAGAGTCCTTTTTTACACCATATTTCAAATTCAAAACAATACCTTGTATTACAGACAGCTATATTCCAACCATTCCGTTTTAATAAAAAATATAATAACCAGTGCCTTAACATCAAGTATATTACAGTTAATGCTACCACACGTTCTTGTTACTTATCAAACATTCTTTACAAGCCAGTTCGACATGTTATAAATGACGATGTCAATATAAGTAGTAATGACATTATTCGTCAACATATTACAAAATGGTTCTGAATTAAAAGACCCCAAATTACCTAATTGAAAAAAGAATTTTAATATTATGGATTCATTTAAGAATTATGCCACAAAACTGGCGAAACACGATCACGCCGGCAATTGAGATAGTCTGAATGGATTCAAAGTGTAAGTTACTTGACAACGTCAATAATTGTTAAACTTAAAAGGAACATGAGGGCTCGTTACTAATTTTGATAATCCGAACGTTAAAGCGGAAGTAGAAAAAATACACTATATTTAAGTATTAGTACCAGTCGACTAGGCTCATTACAACATTGTATTTGTGTGTAAAGGATACTACTATAACCGTCTTATACAGGAACCTGGTCTAGACTCTTGAAAATACTAGTAATCCTACTTGTACCCGCTCTTCATTCACTACTGATAAATCCTTGATAACCATAAATCAGTATTGAGTACTTTGGATATATCTGCTAAAGTGAAAGATTTCCGGTTACCATACTTATCTTGGATTCAAAAACTGCTTAAATATCCATTCAAATAAATTGCAGGATACAATAAATGTTCTACCAGCCCTCCTAACCAAATTCTATCCGCAGTTAAGATGAAACTTGAAGTCTTCTCAAATTCAATCTATTATAGAAAAGGTGTCAATCACGATTAGATATTTAAAACATTAGAGGACCTTTTAGATAATTTTTAAGAAATTTGAAATCTCAGAATTTGTCTGTTATTAAATTCAAAAGTCTATATTTTTTATACTTTACACAATTTTTCTTTATTACAAATTGAGAGACAGGCATTATTTGAAACTGTTTTATTACAAAGAAAAAGTGTTTCTCCGAACTTTCGGCATTACAATGGACACTAATCGTGCACCTTTGTCGACAGATTGTGTCTATTCATACGCATCTGAATTTAAAAAAAAAATAAAGTTTTTAAGTAAAAGAAAAACAGTTTGCAACAAAATTTAATTTCACATTCAGATATATTGATGATGTGTTGACCAGACCAATGCAAGGAAAATTCATAATATTTACAGCAGAGAACATTCCAGAAATAGCTCTACAAATGCCAGTAAACGTGGCTATACGGCAAAATAATAAAGATCCAAATTAAATACGTGCTGTTGTGGTGTTCCAGAAGAAAAAGCTTCAATAATCGTCAGTCTAGAGCAAAAAGGATTCAACGACGGCCAAAAAAATTAAGAGAATTGGAAATGGATATATGATACAGACGAACTTGGAATAACTACTTATGGCATTATCAAAATTAACAGTGCACGAAAAAGTACAATGCCCTATTTTGATATATTGAAAAAGAAGGAGATGGTTTTCAGGATTAGTGAACAAGATAAGAAGGGTCAGATATCAAAACGCCATATTTCGGATATATCGCACATAATGATGGGAATCACAGCAAACCCATGACCACCAAGGGGAAAGTGATTGTGTACATTCCTGTGCTATATATTTTAACGATATACATTGTATTATTCATAAACGCCTTCGTTTTGCTTGCAAACTTAAGTTTTGAGAACAACGACCAAGTAAATAACCACACAATGCAAAAATCTTTGTCCAGTCTTATTTTCCATTTTCCTAAATAGGATAAATATATTCGAAAAAAAAAAGAATGGCTGCTATTGGTAAGAATTTACAGAAATTGAGTTTTTGTATTTTCAAGTGTATCGGATGATATCTGAATCTTGTATATCTTTGATGTTAACACTTGATAAACAAGCTTTGGAGAGAAAAAATCAAAAAGCTGTCTTTGTATATAAAATAAAATATTTTACCATATATCTTATGCTAATACTACCTTACGTATGAATGAATGATATGTTGTTTGTGAAGTAACAATAGATAGGAAGTGTTTGTATGGTAACACTCTTCTAGTTCGCGATATGACCGAATAAATGTATAACTATGTAAATCGTAAGAAGATGAAGTGTGTGCTCTATCATTCATAACCTTTATACCGTCCCATTTTATGCCATGAGTTATAATATCAATAATAAAAAGCAATATAAAATACGAAAGTAACTAATTTCAAATCACTATGACACTAACAACAATGTACCACAATGTACATTCCCGGATCCCTAAACTTTAGAGGTGAGACCAGGTGCCGTGAAATATAATTCAGCATTGTATATATACAGTGAATGTAGACACTGTGTAGAAAGTTTCACAACTACGTGAGAACAAATAAGAAAGTTCCATCATACATGCGTATATCATGGTGAAACATGACGTATAATTCGGATATCAAATTACAAGCATGCCACTTAATGTTCAAATGGTTTTCAAATATTATTTTTATCGTTAATCAATTATTATGCTAATGACATCTTCATTTGCTTGGACTTTGTTTTTATCAGTCGTGGAGAGCACAACAAATTATTTTATAACAGTAGATCCATAGATATTTGTCGAATAATCAAAATGTACAGTCAGAAAGTAAATTGCATTACGAGAAAATAAACTTCTCATAAGTAATAGGTTTTCTGTATGTAAGGGCATTCACGGCGGGTGTGGGTCGCCAAACAGGAGATGCTTACTCCTCCCGGGCACCTGATTTCACCTCTGAATTTCAGGGGTCCGTGAATGCCCACTGTGGTACATTGTTGTTAGTGCCATTGTCATGTGAGACCAGTTACTTTCGTATTTTATATTAAGATTATTATTTATGTATGGTCACACAAGATTTATCTTACCTGACACCCCCCCCCTTTCCCCCAAACACACAAACTCTATTTGGGATACAATCTCTACCGCATATCATTCGAAATTTTGTCATACAGACACATAGAATTATTACTTATAGTTACAGTGAGGTGCAGTCCTAACATAACATTATGTTAACGTCGCGTTATCTCCAAGTTTGCTTTCCTTGTGCGCTTACTTTTTATTTTTAATTTTCCGTACTTCTGTTACTTGCTGGATGCAAGAAATTGTCTTAGACTTGGGCTAAGTGATAAAAGGTTGAATTAGACACTCTTTCTGAATAGCACAAAGCAATCAGTAGTTTGCTAAACAAAAGAATTCAAAGACTCTTTCATTTCTATAACAAAGAATAAAGAACAAGTTTAACAGCAACACAATTCTAGTGTTAGAGAACTAACTAAAGATGCTATAACTCCATTTAAACATCGAATCATAGCTGGATCTTCTAAGTGTTCCACCAAGCCTCTTTCAGTAGAACTGAAGGAAATCAAACATGGTCTTTAGAAATACTACTTTCTAAAATAAATGAAATAAAATTTCATAGTGTTATACTTACCTCCAGATCTATCGCGGTTTTACCGCTTGCTGCTAGGGTAATGATGTCAGTGAGTAGAACATCTCCTTTAGTTAAACAAGTAAGCATCTCTTCCTGATCAGCTGATTCTGTCACGAAAATGTCCTGCTTAGTGATGCCATTTGGACCTTCCATAGCACTTACAAGACAGCTTATACCACCGTGATAATGGTAAGAATTTTGGTGTGTCCTTGAATACCTATGAATTACAATAATTTTAGAAGTAGTTTTAATACAAAACTGGATATCTGAAAGTTTCAATACAAAAACTCAATATTGAAAAACAAAAAAAAAAAATCGTAATATCAAAGTTTTTATAACATTTACACGTGAAGAGGCCAATTCTTTGGATTCTTCATTCTCTCTATCTCAGCTTGTCGTTTTCTTTCTTCTGCTTCCTCCTTCTCTTTTCGCAGCCTTTCTTTCTCTTCCTTCTCCTTTCGTCTTCTTTCTTCCTCCTCTTCCTTCTCTGCTTTTTTCTTCTGCCTGTCTCTCCGTTCCTTTTCTGTTTCCAATCCCTCAACATACTTGCTTACATTAGCATTTAGACTATTTAGCTCCTCTAGTGTTACTTCCCCGTCATATTCTATGCTCCCGATAATGCCTTCAGTCTGATTGATTAATTTAAGGAGATCTTGTTGATCTTGTAACAGTTTCTGTGATTCTTTCACTAGCAATGCTCTCTTCATATCAAACATTTCCCTATTCAGTTATGAATTGAATGCAATTAATCATCATTATGTAGTAATAAATTAATTTTAATTTTGTTTTTATTTCGTAATACATGTATATGTGGTTCGATGTATCTCTCTCTCTCTCTCTCTCTCTCTCTCTCTCTCTCTCCGTCCCTCTCTGTGTGTGTGTCTGTCTGTGTGACTGCGTGTATAATGTCATTTTCTTTGCAGTGATGTATAGGGAAACTTGTAGTTGTATTTATCTGATTATTTATCTGTACAGTTCTTCTTCCTTCACCAGTATCATTGAGCAGTCATGAAAATAACAAAAGAATAACTCAGTAAAACAAATTTGCACAATGCAAACTGTACATGTAAGTTATATTCAAAATATAAATTTTTCAATAAATATTTTTTTGAAACAACAAAGGCATGGTCAATTTCGGATTAGCAGTAGTAAAAAAAACAGGGTTCTACTGCATATACTTTAACATGGAGCCTCCTAGTAACCCCCCACCCTAGAGTAAGGCTAACGAGGAAGTCATCCCTGACCCGATCACGACCTCACGTCCCCTTTCTACTAACCCCTTTACTCCCCTCTGACCTTTCATTTCCGGTCTTCATTTGTATTTTCACCTCGAAGTTGGGGTTGGGGTGTTCCATGCTTAGAGATTACATCACTGTTGAGCCCATCCCACCTTCGACGGCTAAAGGACAAAACATCCGCTATTCAATACTTTTTGATTGATTTTACTCTGTTTCGACATCTTTCGTTTGGTCATAGAATAGGGTCGTGACGTATTTGTCTATAGGAATATCATTTGTTTGAGTTTTCGGTTTTTCCGTTAAGTCATGACTAAAATAAAAGGTCATTACCAAAAGTTTTTCTCATCAAAGAGTGAACATCTTCCGAATTGTTAAAATAATTCCGTTTTGTTAAAATAAAAACATGAGGGGAGTGTTTAACATAACCACAGCCTACACCATCTCCACCATCTATCACACCACTTACACCATTACCACCACGATTTCCACCACCAATACCTCAACTACCACCTTGAATTATTTCCTAATTCATTTTTAAAATATTAATCTCGGAGTCTAGAAAGCCGATATATAGAGAAAAAATATATGAAAGGATGGAAAATTATTTGAAAGATCATCATGTAGTCAACACCTTGTCCAGTGTGCTGCAAGAGTTTTCCACGCAAGATTCGAAGAAAGGCACTTACAAGTGACTCATATACCCCTGGGCCGTGTATCAAATTAAATCATCGAATGATCACATATGCAAATTCATAAACCACTTAACCGTATCCACCACCACAATGTCCATCACCACCACTTCCTTAAGGTCCATAACAAGAGCAAACTACATGATCAGAGAACTTTTTTAAGTTTCTACATCCATTCACAATGATAGTGGGAGGCCAACGATGAGCGGCAAGAATACGTGGGTCAATGACTTGTTAATTAACAATGAACTTATGATCCAAACGAGATCCTCTATAATCATATGGATATACAAGCGATAGCAACTGATGTATCACGTTATCCGAACATTAGTACGATCCCTTGTTGTGTTCATCCAAGGATTGACTAATGAACATCACAGAGACTCTTTTGCAAACCTCAAAGAAAACAATTTACTCATCTTGGACGATATTCAAAGGGATGCAAAGTGAAGAGGTTTGTGAATATTTTGCGGATAAAGCACATGGTCAAATCTTAGTATGGTTTGCTTCATGCAAAATATTTTCAATAAATATAAAGGAAAAGAAAAAAAGGACGATGACTTAGAACAATCTTATACCCCTTCTTTTCAAAAACCCAAGTTGGTTGATTGGTGTTTTACGTCGCTTTCAACAATATTTCAGTTATATCGCGACATGGAAGCAGGAGGTTACCAACCTCTTAAACATAGTGGCGCAACCCGGGAATCGAACCCGGATCGTCGGCGCCGCAAGCCAAGCGCTTAACCACTAGACCACGCCTGCCCCTCAAAAACCCAAGAGATCAACTGTAAATCAATGATGTTGCTAGACAAATGTATCCGGGAGATACCAAAAAACTTATGGATACATGATAGTATGATAGATAGGCCATTTGGTTATTTATTCGTAGATTTAATATAAACCACACCCGAAACTAAAAGACTTAAAACGGACGTCTTCCAAACCTTGTCAGCTGGTTGTGGTGTGCAGACGTGCCATTCCCACGTGGAAAACATATTACAGTCCGCAATTTAATCACACCCAGACATGTTAGAAAAGTTCGTCCCATATCACATGGGTCATTTTGATCATCGATCGAGATTCGAAAGCCCATAAAGACTTGCCGCATTTCACATGGATACTTATAATCATCGACATGAAATATGAAAGCCTAGAATCAGACAAAACACCATCATGTTTTGACTATGAAATCGTGTTTGTTACTGAATATGATCTCCAGGGACATTAAACACGGAGGTTAACTGGGAAGCTCCCATGTTGAAGTATCTGCCACCAAACCCTGGTTTTTCCTGTACTTTTGACTATTTGAATTTGAATATTCTAATTTACCTTTTGACCACTGAAAGTGGTTCAAGATTGGATCCTGTTGTCACGTCAGACATCACCTCCGCTAAAAGATACAACAGGTAATGCAGTATAACATGTTAATTTGTATATTTATTGATATTTTCATTTCTATGAGAAGGAATGGGAAAATAGACCACTTGCCGATCTTGATAATGGCAGTCTTTTTGTCCGATCTAACATCTTTTGGCGTTGTTTTTCGTTGTGACGTTACAATGAATTTATGTCACGTATTATGACGTCACTGTGAAAAACAACGCCAAAAGGTGTTAGCTCGGACAAAAAGACAGCCATTAACAAGATCGGCAAGTGGTCTATTGGATATTAATCGTAAATTTTAAATATGCAAGATAACACACTGCTTACAAAGAGGTACCAACAAGTGTCGTTATCTGGAGTATCAATCCGGAATTTAATCCCGTTTTAGGTCCAAATGTAATAGGAAAGATGACCACATAGTTCAAATAATTTTTACTTTTATTTTAGTTGTATGACAAATTGAAGTCACCTTTAAGTTCGTTATGTGCAGTTATAGGTAAAGAAATAATACAACAAATAAAGCATGACTGGAAATAATTTTCTTGTCCCAATTTATTATTTATGAAGCCGTGATCATGATCAAAATTGTGATGACGGATGATCAATGTGAAACGACAATTTAACCTCGAAATATTTGCACTGCAGTTACCCTAATTTTTCACACAGTACTTGTAATTTTTATTTTTCATTATTCTTAAGAACGGAAAATTGTGAAACTTTTCGAATAAACTGCTGATGTCAAACACCGCATGAGAAAACTTACTTATGATAAAATACTTATTATTTTAAATAGAAATATCTATATTGATGATAATAATAATATTCATAGATAATAGAAATAGCTAAATTACACAAGGAATAATAACAATAAATAAATTAATAGATAAGAACTATAAACATAAATAACTTAATTTAAACTCAATAAATAAAATAAACTTTAAAAAGTAACTACATGTATGTGACGTTTAATAGAATAAACTGATATAAATACCTCGTTGCACGGCTACACGGTAATTTCCTTTATCATATTACTTATGAAACCGTTACTGCGGGGTGTCATTATATTATTACATTTAATACATGTGTATATGGCGACATTATCGGTGATTTATTAGATCCAGTTTATTTCTTCCATCCAGAAAATACAAGTGTAGGCACGACTGGACCGAGGGCACGGGAATAAATATCGTTATATATATATATATATATATATATATATATATATATATATATATATATATATATATATATATATATATATATATATATATATTTAGTCAACATACATGTTCATAAATGAATATCAATATGTGAACATGAATACGCTTTAAATATGGAATAAGCAAGATGGTATTGTTATATTTTGATTATAGGTTTACATAGATTTTCTGATGTTTAAATGATATTTGACAAGTTTACTCAAATTACACAGATCTTTCGTATTTTAGTGCTTAATAACTGTGTTAGTTAAAGACAGAGGATCAACGAGAATAATAGGGCTGTGTAAATTTCAATCTAATATTATGTTACTATAAGCAGAGAGACACTTTTATATACCAGCTTCAGTCGTGATGAGTGAGGGACATTGGTCTTCGTTGACTCAACCAAGGAGAGGATACTGACAAGTCATGAATGGTTAAAAATTAATGCAAACATCAAGGTCAAATGTTTGTACACACACATCGTCTTTTGTTACCATTCTTCTTCTTCCAATATGAAGTACACTCAAAAGTTGAGCGTTATACTTCGTGTGGCAGTCAAGATAAAAGCCTCACAGGGCAATATGATACAGTTAAAAAGTTCTAAAATGAAGTGGGCAGGTGGTATGTTGCCCATCGCAGTCCGGTAGTCCTCCAAGAAACATGTAATTGCTGATGGAAGTCTGTTCCAATCCCTGATGGTACGCGGGAAGGAGAACCGGTACACATCCTTTTTCATTGTTGGGATACGAAAGGTATGTTGTCCCCTTGTCCTGGTGTCTGTCTGGATTAGGTATTGTTCTGCTGAAAAAGCCACTAGATTGTGCTGGACCTTGAATAGCAACAGAAGGCGGATCTTTACTCTTCTGTAGCGGTTCCCATCACATGGAGTTAACCATGTTGGTGACGCTGCCTGCTTTTCTATCCCAGTAGTTCCTTGTAGCAAGTCGTGCCGCTCTATCTTGGACTTTCTCTATCTGGTTGATCTGTCCGCTAGTGTAAGGGTCCATATGGAGGCAGCGTACTCCAACGTTGGACGTACAATGGCTTCGTAGGCTCTGACCCGTGCTGATGTTCTGCAACCTCGGAGACTTCGCTTTAGGAAGCCTAGAGTCCTATTGGCTTTCGCTGTGATGGCATCAATGTGCTTGTTCCACTTCATGTTGCTCCAGAGTGTAGCTCCCAGGTACTTACTCGAGTCCACTACTTCTAACTTATGGCTGTGTAGTCCGTAGTCTGCACTGATTGTTTTCAGCTTTGATGAGACCTGTATTATCTGTATTATCGGATGGAAGGATATCTGTCACTCTTCTTCCCTTTTCTCAAGTGCTGTAAGGTCTTGCTGTAGACTGTTGCTGTCCTCTGTGTTGTTGATCAGGCGGTACAGTAAACAATCATCTGGAACAACCTGGTTTCTAACTTGGTGACTTCTAGGAGGTCATTGATGAATATGTGGAAGAGCAGCAGGCCAAGTGCTGTTCCCTGTGGTACCCCTGATAAGACATCTGTACTAGATTAGGCATGACCGTCTAGAAGGACTTGTTGTCTGTTGTTCAGAAAGTCCTTATTCCATAGCAGTGTTGTCTCGTACACCATAGTACTGCAGCTTATGTAGCCATTTGGTGTAAAATATACTGAATTGTTTAGCCACAGACCGTTTCTGACCCCGTTAAAACCATCTAATGAATGACACTAGGTCTACAAATGGGTCGGACAGTCCCATCTATGAATCCCCAACAATTAGGAAATGGAGCAAAGCACCTTTTGATTGCTGCAGCTATTTCATCTAGTTTGGCATAAGATAGCCAAGAGTGATTCAAATCCTCGAGAAGGGACCATGTTCACTGTCAAACAGTACGGAATTCCAAAAACCTGGCATAGGTCATCCAATCTATTTGCATACGCCAGTCGTCGTAGGACTATGCAAAGGTCATCAAAACAGGAACACAATATTCGATTCTCACGAGCAATTGGGTTTGGTATACGCAGTGCATTGCAGAGACTAGCGAAGTCTCTTCTGCTAAACCCGAACATTCCATGAAATTGTTCTTCAGTTAGGTCATCTACACCTTGTTAATAGTAGATGATTCTTTTACCTTAAAAATCATAAACATTAACATGTGATCATCTTCTAAAGCCGTGTTCCGCCACAATTTTCAAAAAAAGGCAATAAAAAGAATTATTTGTTGATTTGATTATTTTAAACCTATCAGTCGCCGTGTAACAATACTGTCTACGCGTACCCTACACGTGCAGCTTGTGTTACAAAATCAACGAATAAGAAGTGTACCTGTGCGTGTAGCAGCACAGGTTCACGTACACGCAAACAGTCATATGCTAAACATCTCTCATGTTTGTAGTTTTACTAACTTTTAACGGGTGTAACCTTACTATATGTACGATTTGTACATCGTACAGCGGTCCGTATGACGGCGGATCGAACGAATTCGTTACTACACCCTACTAAATCCTGAATCACTGCTTATTTCCACATTGTTCGGTTTATGACATTGTGCACTAGAGCATTAGAACTACATCCCCGATTTTTATTGTCCGCTTGTTTTTGCCGGGAACAGGCGAAATTTCGGTGACTAAGCATGCGCATGCTCCCTAAGATACCGTAACTGACTAGTATCTTACGTGTAGTGATTTTTCGATTGTATCGTTTCATTAATTAATAGTCTCTGGAATTTCAATTTTGTAGTTCTCTTGGTAGAATCCCCATGATCAGACTTGCTATCTAAATCTAAGTAATAATCATCTGGACACAGGCACTATGTTACATGAAGAGTTACATTTTTAAACCAATCACCCCATCTTTTATGAATCATATGGCTCCCCTTTCCCCTAAGGTAAGAAACGACGGTCAGAATGCAGCCGCTTCAACCAGTATATCCTACAAGTTCCGATGATAATCAGAGGAAAATAAAGCACAAGCATGTAAAATAATGTCTATCCTTTTGATATCTATCCTCAAAATTTTATTCAAGCATTTTTAAACGCAAATTCGAACAGCACAACTCGCGGAGTCGCCATGTTTATACAACATCGGCGGGGTGTAAAAGACAAGATCGGTATAATGACAAGATTGTCAAGATCGTGAGAAAAAGGAATATTAAAGCCATAAAAATGTAATAAAGATTTAATGTTAATTTTGTTTCAGCCATACATTAAACATACGTTATCCATTAAACACGGTAAAGTCCTATTATGCAAAGACACCTGTAATAGATTGCTGGCTAGGAAACTGTCCTGAGTTGTGTCGTTCGAATTTGCTTTTGTTGGCACTTTTAAACATGCTTAAATGAAATTTTGAGGACAGATATCAAAAGGTTAGACATTATTTTACATGTGGGCACTTTATTTCCCTCTGATTATCATCGGAACTTGTAGGAAATACTTGTTAAAGCGGCTGCATTCTGACCGTCGTTTCTTACCTTAAGGGAAAGGGGAACGATATATAAAGGAGGGGGATTAGTTTTAAAACGGCACTCTTCATGTAACACAGTGCCTGTGATCTGGATCTATAATACTAATGGCTATCTCGTCAGGGTCTCCATAAGGTTCTGCTTGTTACGGCTTGTTAACTTGTCACTTCTACAGGGGTAATCAGTTTGTAAAATTGTATTGAACTGGATCAAATAAACAAGAAGCACTGATATTTAAAAGCTTTATGTATAGGAACTGTTGGTCGCGCAATATACATTTAATTGTCATAAGATCGTCTTTAAAGGTACTTAACGACCCGGGGAATATCGCGTGTACTATCTAACGTTGTTTTCTACTTTTCAATTGTCTGTAATAATGACTTCACTTCATTAATTGTTAGCTTCCAAATTTCGTATCCACAACTTCCTGTCTTATTTCTTAAACAGCTCTCATGGCACCAAAGTGAGTACCATGTTCGTTACACTATGAAAATAGCTGGAATAAGCCGGAATATTATAACAATAAGCGTCAATCATTTCTAACCTCTATTCAACAATTAAATACATAAGGCATAAACATTATGTTAAAACATAACATTAATACGATTTCACAGAGTTAGCGACCATGCCACCGACAACGGCATTATACATTAGCGTAATTCTCAACAAGAGTACAATATGCAATATGCATTTGACCTTGAAAATGGGAACACAAAGGTGGCCGGGTGAAGTGCTAATGAATGTTCATTTGTGTGTCAAGTTTGAAGCATCTAATTCTAATTATCTTTCTGTAATTGATTAATACTTCAATATGCATTGGACAAGTTTAGAAACTAAGTATCGAAGATCAAGGTCCAAAAGACTGCAACGAATAAAGCTCATTAAGGGTCAACCGGAATAAGATTGGAATAATCTGATTCTTATGGTCTAACTTTGTTGTGTTGGAAATAGTTATGCATTTGACCTTGAAACGGGGAACACTCGCAGTCAAGGTCACAAAGGTCATTCAGGGATACAACCCTCACACAACAAAGTGAACACAAATAGTGCTCATCAAAGTCATCTTTGTTTATGATTTGAAAGACATAACTTTCATGGTCTTCCTTTGATTAAACTTAAGTCAATTACACATTTGACATTGACACTAGGAAGCTTAATAGTCAAGATCACAAACAAACGTTTTCAGTATATAAAGCTCACCAACGTTTATCTACATGTGAAATTTGAAAGAGTTTTTCTCTATGGCCAGTCAACTATATTTATTTACGCATTTGACCTTGAAACTTAGAACCTTCAATTTTAATGTCACAAAGTTTCTCATGATCTACCTACATATGGAGTATGAAGTACATAACTTTCACGGTCTTTATGTAAGTCTATTACTCCTTCCATTGTTAGAGGTTATCAACATGTGAAGTTTGAAAGAAATGTTGTTAATGGTTTTTCCGCAATGTTTAAACGTCAAAACTAAGCGAAATTGTTGGGTTTTTTTCTAAAAGATATCAAAATTATTCTACATATTCTTTTATTTTTTATATATCATTCAACTATTTATTTTCTATAAAATCACATTGTCGTTGCCTAGTTACCGTGCGAATTCCAATTATTTTGATTTAGAAATAGGACAGTTCCATGATTTTCAATTCAACTGATGTAAGTCGTTTTACATTTAATTTCGTTAAGGAATTATTTTAATGTAGGAAAGTAAATATTGTCCTCAATTTCTACTTCCCATTTATTACAATCATCATTCAAAGAGAAGCAAAATAAATATGTTTATTTTAAATTATGCATATTTTATGTTTTCAGCACATAATTGATATATGGTTGCTAAGGACAGCATTTGGAGGGAAAATTTGATATTGATACAGTTACATGGCGACAAGTTTTATGTTTTTGCTCACATAATGAACATAATAAATTCCTCTGAAATAGAGAGACAGATGATTCTTTCTGTTTACAATGAGTAGAAATCCTATGTATATAACTATACGAATAATGCTGCCATAATCAATGCGAGACCCCTGCATGGTTTGGATTAATAGAGAAAATAAATAGAAATAGTGCAAATAAAAAGTTTTTAATAAAGAGAAATGTAAATACTTCAATGTCATTTATGACAAACATGATCAGGCCATACTCTTTTACATGTATTTTATTATTATTATTACGAACAAACTTACGACGAAGTTTCACTAGCAATTAGTTAGCGCACACGTCCTTCAAACTTCGTTTGCCGAAAGAAAACCTAAGTAAACGAAAAACTACTTGGTCGAGTAAAGAGTGACGTATTCGTCCTCGGTGTATCATAAAATATAATCCTTCAATTCATAATCCTTCATTCGCGGATTACCTTAGCATCATCTATCCAAGTGAACTGGAGGTCAAAGAAACCACAGAAAATAGTAATTCTACTTCGTATTTAGATATTATGTTGTCTTTCGATATTAATGGTCAATTGAACACCTCACTCTATGACAAACGTGACGATTTCAATTTCGCTATCACAAACTTACCTTTCATAAGTAGCAACATTCCATCATCGCCCGCATACGGCGTATTCATACCTCAGTTAATACGTTATTCCAGAGCATGTTCAAATTACAGTATGTTACCTACTTCGACTTCTCCATATATAAATACATATGGAATTCACACGATTTGACTCTTTTTACGGGGTATATGTGACGGGTGTTGCTAGCAAGCAGCAGATGCTCACTCTCCCCGGACACCTGATCTCACTCCATCACAGGGGTTCACATATGCTCTTCAAGTAGACATTTTGTTATTTTCCATTTGTTTTTCATTTTACTGATTTTGTATGTCCTATGGTTTCATGATTTTTGGACTTGTGGTTTGGATTTATCCATCATCTTTACATACATATAGTGAAATTGACATTTACACCTTCTCTAACGAATGATACTATGAATCGTTGTTGGATGGAGATATAATTAGTCGTTTTGAGTATTAACAGTATGTACAGCTATATTCAATGTGTGTATGATGATAAACGAATGGTTTGTTTAATATTGATTTATTTAGATCTACTGCCAATATTGATGAGGTAAAATGTCAACTGATACTTTCAACTTACGACAAAAATTTAATACTTAAGAGTGGTATTAATCAGTCGCTATGAACAATATTTGACTTACGAAGTTCATAACTTCATACAATTTTCTTAAATCCCATACACCCAATTTTACCAAAATAAATCAGTTTTCTTTTTTCAAGATTCAACATTAAGGTGTGAAAAAATGACACGTTCGTAAATGAAACTAGATAAAAATCACAGGTATAATTTGTAATCACTTAATCTGTTAATGTACCTACGCGTAGAATTGTGAAAGTTAACATGGGAACGAATGTGATTTGTCGCGTTAAGGCGAAAATATATTCAAGCTTACACGAAGAGCAAGTGCATATCGGCACATTGAAAACAGGCCTTCCGAAGGATTTATGTGGTCAAATGAATGTAACGTTCAGAGATAATTTTCATTTGCTTTAATGTCTTAAATTTCTACGTACCTTTTATTAGTTTTAATTCCAGCATTTTTGTTATCACATCCGTCACTTCTATATTGAAATCCTTGATAGTTCTTTTAAGATCCAATAACGCCTCGTTTATCTTTTCACAATAAGCTTTTATTTCTCTAATACTTTCTACAGAATTTTCCTTTGTTTTATTTACCCTCTGTTTGAAGTCTTCAAAGTTATCTCCAACAGCTTCAGGAGATTCCAAACGCTTATGGTCTCGCACTCGTTTTCTTAGAATTTCCAAGGCTTTAATATCCATCTTGCTAAAGAATATCTATATTGTAACAACAAAGAAAATATATTAATATGGCCGTATGTAAATATAAAACTCCACTCTACACATACCTATTCATTGATCAATATTATTTTTACTGTACAAAATTTTCAAATTCCTATTTTAAATACAACTTCATTGCGGAGATAATGAGAGTATTCTCAAAACTCATTCTTGCATGTATGTGCAAATTTTATATCCGAATAATTTAACTGATTTATGGAACATTTAATCAGTATAATTACGACTTTAAAAAATCCTTACTATTTTAAATGCAAAGGATCTTTAGAATGAATAAGACAGATGTCATTTAAATGGAAATGATAATAATTGGTATCTTTACGGTTCATTGAAACAACACCAATCTGATTAAAATCATATCTTTATTCCTCTTCTCTACTTGTCCTATTGCGAATAAAGATCTCGAGAATCCCCGTAAGGGGTCATGTTCTGATGAACTCTGATGACGTATCAGTCACCTAAACCGTAATTTCCCTCAACCAATCAATGACTCGGCTTGGCACGTACGTACGTATGTATGTAACAAAAACTGTTAAAAAATAACCTTCCAAGGGATGTCAATTCAATTCCTAGAAATTTGTAGCGGATCCACTGATTGTTCTACTGAACATGACCTCTTACGGAGTTTCGCCAGATCTTTATCCGCAATGGGACTAATAGAGAGGCAGAATAAAGATATGGTTTTAATCAGACTTATTGAAACACCAACGAAATATAACTCTTCTTAAACCCAAATGTAGTTATATTTTTTATTTACAAGTCATATAAACGTTTCATTTTCAAACATAATGTGGGGTTAGATTGAAAAGTAGAATATAAACTGATGCACACATTAAAAGGCAGATTTGCAATAAAATCCTTCAAATAGATATAAATATCTGACAAAGAGTATTCAAAATAATGATAAAAATTAACTGTAACTGCAGATCATACATATAATTGCGACCCGTTCTGAACCGATCCCGGATGTTTCTTACGTAAACGATGAAAAGAAAATACAAAATGTATTTGATAATTAACAGAAAGTAGCATAAGTTTGGCGGCTTGGAGGAATTAATTGTTTGTAATGGATCATATGAGCAGACGGAGGCATTAGATTCAAATACCATATTGGTGGATGGGTACAAAATGTTTTCTCTTTCCAATTTTATTATAGTAAATGTTCTTCACTGTACTGTAATTAAATTAGGTAAGTAACAAGAAACATTCAATGTCCACAAATTTAGTCACTTGGCCTTTATCAAGTGTAAAAAAGAAACAAAATCTTTAGGTGAAATCTTTAGATAAATCAGCTTGTTAAATCGACCCAGTTCAGTCTTTATTATTTTGTTTATGTATTGTGGTTGGGAGAGGGGGTGGCTTTGGATGGATGTATCAAAATTTTGTTTTGATTTTGGTCATACATACTAAGAAAATTTAAGTCTAGATATTTGTCTAGATATATATTTAGTAGGGTAGAACCAGCTACGTGCATACAGATATTTTTTATTTTTATTTTCAGTTGGCCACAGAAATCTTGATGTCAACATTAAATGAAAACTTGAGACAATAGAATCCTTTGAATTCTTATTTTCATAATTTAATACTTATTAAAAATGCTTTAATTTGTGTAAAATTGTTTATTTCAACAGTGTGCAGAGAGTATAATCTATAATACTATGCATCTTTACATTATCTATGTTTTACACAAATTTGAATTGTAGGTAGAAGAATAGATTTGGGGTTGTCAATAATATTATGTAAAGATGATGGATAAATCCAAACCATAAGTCTAAAAATCATGAAACCAGAGGACATACAAAATCAGTGAAAATGAAAAACAAGTGGAAAATAACAAAATATCTCTATTTGAAGAGCATATGTGAACCCCTGTGATGGAGTGAGATCAGGTGCCCGGGGAGAGTGAGCATCTCCTGCTTGCTAGCAACACCCGTCACATATACCCAGTAGAAAGAGTCAAATCGTATAAATTCCATATGTATTTATATATGGAGAAGTCAAAGTAGGTAACCTTCTAGTATAGAAGGAGTCAAATCTGTGTCAAATGATGGGAATCTTTCTCAGTCCAGAATATCATTTAAAAGTCTGGATAACGAGATATCATATGGAGTAATAAGAGCCTGGTAACGACCGTAGAACTTCCTCAGTGACGTTGTTAGTCTAGCACATATATAATCCTGGTTGAGCAGCTTAACTGAAAGTCGCCTAGCCCTCAGAACAGTCATTGTAATTTGAACATGCTCTGGAATAACGTATTAACTGAGATATGAATACGCCGTATGTGGGCGATGATGGAATGTTGCTACTTATGAAAGGAAAGTTTGTGATATTGAAATTGTCACGTTTGTCATAGAGTGAGGTTTTCAATTGACCATTAATGTCGATAGACAGCATAATATCTAAATACGAAGTAGAATTACTAGTTTCTGTGGTTTCTTTGACCTCCAGTTCACTTGGATAGATGATGCTAAGGTAATCCGCGAATGAAGGATTATTAATTGAAAGCAAGTCATCAATATATCTGTAAGTAAAAGTGAAGCCAAGAACCAATTGTTTTTTCCTTGCGAAAGCAAAGACTGAATGAATTCAGCTTCGTATGAGTAAAGGAATACCTCAGCCAGAAGCGGAGCACAGTTAGTGCCCATTGGAATGCCGACAATTTGTTGAAAAACCTTTCCTCCAAACACCACAAAAATGTTACCTATAAGAAAATTCAACATCTGAGTGACAGCTGTTTCAGTGTATTTATTTTTGGAATCAGAATTTCCCTAACAAATAAGTTTTATCATGGTTTATAACTATATATTTGAATTTGCGGCTTCCGTTTTTACTAATAAATGCATTTTGAATAAATTCCGCTCATCTGTCTTTTAATGTCTGATGAGGGATCGTTGTATAAAGAGTCAAAAAGTCAAAAGACTTGATGGAGTGAATTTTAGTAAAACTTTTTGATTTTAGATGTTCTAACAACTCTTTCGAATTTTTAAGGATCCACATTTGATTAATTCCACTTATGGAATATACTGTTTCGCAATATCTCTGAAGGCCAGATTTAATTTCTGATAATATTTGTGTGAGTAGCATCGATACAGATTTTGTGGAACACTTCGAGGAACCAGCGATAAAGCGATGTTTGTAAGGATTTTTGTGAATTTTTGGAATGCAGTACAAATATGGAAGTTTTAAATTTAATTTATTTGTGTCAATACCAAACGTATTGACGACAGATTTATGATTCTCAAGTACTTCCGAAACCGAAAAGTTCGTGAGAGTAAAAGTAGGATTTCCTGGAGCTGAATTTAATTCTAATTCTTTCACTAGGCTGTCAAAGTAATATTTCTTACAAGTAAATGTATAATTATTAGACGCTTTATCTGCTGGTGTAATGATATAATGTTCTTGGAGGAAGGTAAGTTCTCGGACAACATCAGGATCTTTAAAAATAGATTCGAATCTGGTGTTTACAGAGCCTTGTAGGTTTTTAATTTTTGATCTTAGCAATACTGCAATAGATTTTATCCATTCCGAAGGAGTGTCGACCTGCACTTCCTCTCTTTTTGCCCATCGTGTGGCATATTCCTCGCAGCAGTTCATAATATTCTCAAAATTTCGGCTCCATGTGAATGATCTGGGTTCTCTGTATTTGGACCTTTAAGTAAAATTTCTTTTAATTTAGTTTTTTTAACAATATCAAGATCACCAGTAATGACATGGCCACAAGGAGAATATACAAAATTAGACGAGTAACATGCACACGGTTGAGGATGGCATGCAGAGTTGCTAAGATCAAGACACTGTAGAAACCCTTTGTAATTATAAATTTTGGATGCAACTAATGGTGTGTAGCTATAGGAAATACATGGTGGATCTTTGTTTTTTCAATATGGAGGTATTTTCTCTAAAACAGACTTATGATTTAATATTTGGCCAAAATTTAAATAATCAATGCCTTTATTTGCAAATTTAATTTTGATGAAAGGACGATTAGATTTTTCGATAGATATATCTGACTTGACGGGACGAAAAAGTCTAGCGGTCGATATGTCCATAATGATGCCATCTAGTCTATACTCTGCAGAGGTTATATCAGTATATATACGGTGTCTAGACGATACGTACAACTCGTGTAATTTTCTGAGTGAAATAGAATAAAGTTTTGTACGGATTTGATGAAGGCCCGAATTTTTATTTATAAATGGCAAAAGAGCATCAAAGGAAATATTATGTATTTCAGGTTTGTTGTATTTGCGTGAACCATGACTTCGATGCCTCCTCTGGCTTTTGTTGAATAGACCGATTATGTTAAAACTTTGTAATCTTGCCGTGAACATTTTCCTTTTAATTTGTTATAAAGATAATAGTAAGTACTAAAATTCATCAATTTTTCACGTTTCAAAAATGCACACAATTTTTCTTTTTAATACCCCCAAGTTTTATTCTGAAACTCATGTTATGCCCCTAGTCCATATATCATCAGTCATATTTTCCAAATATATATAACGATCCGGGTTCGATTCCCGGGTTGCGCCACTATGTTTAAGAGGTTGGTAACTTCCTGCTTCCATGTCGCGATATAACTGAAATATTGTTGAAAGCGACGTAAAACACCAATCAACCAACCAAAATCCAAATATATATAACTTACTTTTTTAATAATATATACGTTTATCTTTGAATTAAAAATGAATTTTTTTTCAAGATACGGTCTACTTTTTTTGTTTTAATATGAACTTTCTTATAAATGAATTGATAATTATAGTCTGTATAGGGTGGAATGTATTGAAAGTCCATTCGTTTTCAAAATTCAGATGGTGAAATCTAATTTCTTCTCCATAAATCAATTAACTGAATGTTTAGAAAACTTACATGCAAAAATTATTACTTCTGATATTTAGTTAAAATTCAGGTCATTGTTCATATGGTGTTTTAATGAACCGCCGTACATTAGGTATTACAGGTATGATGAGCTCTATTTGTACCTCAATTAAAATAGCATTTTACATCATTTATACAAGAGAATCGTTTTCCAAGGAATTCTTTTTTCGAAATAATGTTATTCCATTGGTGGGCATTTATGTTTTGTTGACATTTTTAATCAGAGAGACACTTGTTAAAAACTCTTCGTAAAAGTTCCCTTTAAAGAGCCCTTTAAACTCACCCTAACATCGAGAATTACCCATTCACTGGATTTACTTAGGGTTACACAAAGACTACAATGGGTAAAATGATAGCTGTGATTATGACAACTTTTAGAATAATTATAGAACATATGTACCTTTTAATTTTGTGCACCATATACGTATTTCGACAAGTTATGTCTCTTCAGTGATGCTTGTGGCCGAATGATTGGAATTCTCAAAATATATAAAAATATGAAGAGCAGTGTTGAAGCCAAAATGACCGAAAAGTAACAAAGATACCCCTTGGTTTTAGAGTGATTTACTTAATTTGATGACTGAAAATTTAAAGTATATATTTCATGTCAGTACAGAAGCACTGCAAACTAGATGCCCTCGGGGACTATCAGTCCACCAGCAGTGACACCGGCCTAGTGGAGATAACCATCCTTTCACCTTCAAAATCGAAACCCTAAAATCCTTTCAAATAAAACACGAAAGTAACTGGTGTCACATGACTATGGCACTAACAACAATGTGCCACAGTGGACATTCATGGACCACTGAAATTCAGAGGTGAATCCAGGTGCCCGGGAGGAGTGAGCATCTCCTGTTTGGCTAGCCACGCTCGCTATCAATGTTGAATACAGACGAAGCAAACAATGCCCAGCACTGTATATAAACATGAATGTGAACAAACATTCTGATTCCAAAAATAAATACACTGAAACAGCTGTCATTCAGATGTTGAACTTTCTTATCGATAACATTTTTGTGGTGTTTGGAGGTAAGGTTTTTCAACAAATTGTCGGCATTCCAATGGGCACTAACTGTGCTCCGCTTCTGGCTGACATATTCCTTTATTCATACGAAGCTGAGTTCATTCAGTCTTTGCTTTCGCAAGGAAAAAAACAATTGGCTCTTGGCTTCAATTTTACTTACAGATATATAGATGACTTGCTTTCAATTAATAATCCTTCATTCGCGGATTACCTTAGCATCATCTATCCAAGTGAACTGGAGGTAAAAGAAACCACAGAAACTAGTAATTCTACTTCGTATTTAGATATTATGTTGTCTTTCGACATTAATGGTCAATTGAACACCTCACTCTATGACAAACGTGACGATTTCAATTTCGCTATCACAAACTTTCCTTTCATAAGTAGCAACATTCCATCATCGCCCGCATACGGCGTATTCATATCTCAGTTAATACGTTATTCCAGAGCATGTTCAAATTACAATGACTTTGTTCTGAGGGCTAGGCGACTTTCAGTTAAGCTGCTCAACCAGGGTTATATATGTGCTAGACTAGCATCGTCACTGAGGAAGTTCTACGGTCGTTACGAGACTCTTATTACTCCATATGATATCTCGTTATCCAGACTTTTAAATGATATTCTGGACTGAGACCGATTCCGATCACTTTACACAGATTTGACACCTTCTATACTAGAGGGTTACCTACTTCGACTTCTCCATATATAGATACATATGGAATTCACACGATTTGACTCTTTCTACGGGGTATATGTGACGGGTGTTGCTAGCAAGCAGGAGATGCTCACTCTCCCCGGGCACCTGATCTCACTCCATCACAGGGGTTCACATATGCTCTTCAAGTAGACATATTTTGTTATTTTCCATTTGTTTTTCATTTTCACTGATTTTGTATGTCCTATGGTTTCATGATTTTTGGACTTGTGGTTTGGATTTATCCATCATCTTTACATTGTGTAGAAGGTGCCACAGCCAAACAATATCAGAAAAGAAGAGTATAATAATACCCAAGTCAAAACCTCAACGGGGAACTTTTTATGAGCTCTACACTGCAAAGGGAAGAAATGTGACGTTAATGTAAAATACGAAAGTAACTGGTGTCACATGACTATGACACTCACAACAATGTACGACAGTGGAAATTCACGGACCCCTGAAATTCAGAGGTGACACCAGGTGCCCGGGATGAGTGAAATAAAAGTACAATATGTTTAAGTGTCTAGTATGTGAAAAAGTACTAAACAATCTCGGGGTTTTGAGGACAAGTTAAAAAGCAGCATAATTGGAATGTAAAGAAAACTGATTACAAAATTGAAAATCAAATGTTACGAAATCATATATTTCTTTAATGTGTTGAGTCACACTTTCCGTTTGCATTAAAGAAAACTTTAAACGAACGTGAAGAATAATACGTTTATCGGCAAAAAAGAGAAAATTGTTAAATGTCAAGATTAAGTACACAATTTTAGATTCAAGATAATATTTTGACATTTGGGAACAGATATTTCGAAAACTATACAATCACCTAACTCATTGTACAGGATGTAGTGTTATCCGAAAGACGTTTACAACGCTGATTCTAAGTGATAAATTATAGACATATACTCCGCGTTGCAATGTAAGGACGACAATACAATAAATTCTAGAAAAAGGGCAATATAGTCAGGAATACTTGCAGCCTTGAGGATTGCTACTACTAATAATTATCAAGTGCTGAAAACTTAAAGAAAAAACGTCAAAGAAGCGTTTGATTTTACGAGTAGTCGTAATGTAACTTTCCAAAAAAGCTAAATTCAATCAGAGATTAGAAAATGCAAGAGAGAAGGGTACATTCCTCGTTACAGATTTGTTAACTTTAGCCGAAAAGTGCGCGTAAGGACACCTACAACTGACACAATATGTAACAAACACTGTTCAAAAACTACCTTGTAGGCCATGCTTACACTGAAATGAAATATGCGAAGGCTTGGGATGTTAATTTCATTCCACGGGATTTGTAAGTGATCCACTGATTGGTTGAAAATCAGACTTCACAAGAACATGACTCCTTACCGGGTTCGCCAGATATTTATCCGCAATGGGACAAATAGATAAGCGGAATAAAGATTTAATTTTAATAAGATTGACTATACGATGGATTGACAGGAAACTGAGCAGGTAACAATGTGGAATAAACATCCAAAGTTACCAAAAAAGGAAAAGAAACCCGAAAAATAAATATGTGGAAGATGTGATAAAAGTCTTACTTATTTTAAAGGATTCTTAGGAGTGATGTTGATGCTCTGGGGGTGAAGTTTTTTGCTCGGGTGGCATGGGCATCTTGAAAAGGGAATTTTAATTAGAGAATAAATTTTCCATATTTAAGTGTATTTTGATATATTAAGTATTTCTGTATAGCCAACTCATTTTACTTTTTTGCTTAAATTGGTTTTCTTATATATTTATGACAATTACTAAGGGCCTTGGTTTGGGAGCTCTCATTACTATAATCCCGTCTTATACATGTATGTAATCAATTTTTTATTGTGACACCATAATTTGTCATTCCAGACTATCCTCTGGTATTGCATAATCCTTTTTATCCATAACGGAATGATTCATATTTTATTCACTATTGAACGATTTGTAACAGGAGCTTTAGGAGTGACGTTGATGCTGTGGGGAAAAAGGTTTATGCTCGGGATGGCATGAACACCTTGAAAAGGGAATGTTAAATAGAGAATAACTTTTTAACATTTAATTGTGTTTTTTACATTAAGTATTTCTGCGTAGTCAACTCATTTCACTTTTTTGCTTAAATTAGATTTTCATATTTAATTTTAATAATTTCTGCAGGCATTGTTTCGGTAGCTTTAATTACTATAATCCCGTCTTATATATAATCAGTCTTTATTAGGATACCACAAATTGTCTTTCTATCTTATATTCTATTATTTCATAATCCATTTTATTCATAACTAGCTGATATGTGAAAAAAAATTCTTATTATTTAATGATTTTAGGACAGATATTTTAACATGTGAGACACAAGGGAGGACCCAATTCTAATTCAGCTGTGGTAGCCAATAGAAGCATACAGAAAATGCGCGCTATGGCAAACATTTCCTTACCCATTCGATGTAATAATGTGCAATATCACAAGTAACAAGTGCCAGTAGTTCATACACCACTGGCACGCCGGTCAAGAATCTATAAGTTCTTATAATATTATACGTTCACATCAGAAGTTGTTATACAGAAATTATGTTTTAAGAAAGATGAGTTTCATTTTTATATATCATATTGATTTGATTATTTAGTTCTTAAATATAACACGACATCAAAACTTAATTAAAATTATTGCTTTAAATCATGTTATTCCCATACATATATTGTTTTCCATGTCATACATATAACTCTGGACATAAAGTTGTTGCATTACTATTATATTTTAATATTTCTTGTATATAACTTATCAAAACTTGAAATTATTTCATACTTCAAATTCTATAATTGTTGTAAAAATAAGCAATGAATAATACTTCAGTACCTAATAAATTAAAATTATTGCTTAAAACAAGTTACAGTCATACTATATTATATTGTTTTTTAATTTGCCTTACATAGATACATGTATAATTCTGAATATAAAGTTGTTCCAACATTGTTCCTGTATTAATAATAAAGTAATAGTAATGAACTTTATTATTTCTTTTTATTCCATTATTCCAATATTAGAGTGAAAGTGGTATTCAGTATGTGTTAAGTTTACAAATGTTCATATACCATAGCATGAATGTAACATTTATCCCGTATCTATGTATAAAATATAAAAGCTGTGTGAAGACAGATATGAAGGACTACTGAAGTCATTGCATTAGAACCAAAGTGTTAAAAGATATGACTGTAACCTTGACCTTTGAACTTTTGAAATCAGAATATATAGGTATCTTCCACCCATCATCCTGCATCTAAAAGAGAACACAGAGGACAAAGCTGTACGACACAAATCACTAAAGACATGCACAAAAACATGATAATAGTAGAGTATACACGGAAAAACATTACAAAAATATTCGACTGAGCTGCGTTTTCGATACCGACATAGGACGGTCAATTGAAGTAAAAAACGTCACTCAATTGGTGTGGTTAACCGGTTTACAGGTGCCCACCTTCCCACTTACCGCAAAAGCAGCACAATTAAACGACACATTTAAAAATTTATAAATAATCCTCCATAGAGAACAAGAATCAACAAGTTTCTCAAGAAGAGAGGTCATAAAAATTTTATTACACACGAAACGTTTAAAGAATAATATGGTGCAATAAAAAATATGTCTTGCGACATCAACATAAGTAAACCGTGACTGTCCGTCTGCGAGCTCAGATCCTTGATCAATAGGAGTTCCGACTAACAGTCAGAGGGGACGAGGATCAGGACCTTGTCTCCTCTAAAAAGGTTTGGACAAAGCCCGTCGTAGATTCCACATCGCCCTGTAAATTAGCGTGCAACGCTTAAGCAAAAGTCTGTATTCGGTTGTAGAGGGACCCAATACAAGAACTATGATCTCGGTATCATATTGACGATGTCAAAGGCGTTTAATAATTTTAAATCCGCCGATATGAAATTATTGGAACTTTGACCCTCCTTCGTTTATGCACTAGATCACCGTAGAAATTGGGATGGGAAATTCCGCTAGATACGTATTGTTGAAAAGTCACATTTCCGAATTTAGATAAAATGTCTGAATAAGATCTGTAAAATTTACCGTAAGTTTTTTTTTAAGTTTATGATATCTATAACCCTGAGTAAGAAGTAATCTGAGAAATTTTTGCGTTAAATTCCAAAACGTTATTGCAGTCTCTAGCGAACCGAACCAATTGACTAATATAAATACCATATGGTGGGAGTCTTGGGACATCACCATCCAGATATTTGAATTTTACAATGGGAAATCCACGTCACGTTTCATATGTTGGTATGTTGTTAATAATTTTAGTATTAAAGTCCAAAAAAAGGTGTTTCCTGGTCGGAAGTTGGCTTTTTTTAATTGAAGTTCAGGGGTCAGTTGTTCGAATTTTCAACAACTGGTTAAGCTAACCAGTGGTTAAATTTCGTCTGACTATTTCTTTGAAATGAGAAGACTTTAAGTCATAGTCTGTGTACTGATTTGTAGCATATGAAACAAGCTTTAGATTTTTATACGTTTTATAAATTTAATCAATTCTCTCTCCAACTTTAACCACTGGTTAGCTGAATCAGTGGTTAACGTTTCGAGCAACTGGCCCCAGATGGATAAATGTCAGTAATATAGTTTTCAAACTCAAGGTTATCGATAACTAAAATATCATCAAGATATCTAGAGGTGTCATTGAACACATCAATAAGGTCAAAACGTTTAGAGGTTTGAATAGAATGTATAAAGTCTCTCTCATAAGAGTATGATGATAAATCTTCTATAAGGGGAGTGCAGTTGGTGCCCATGGGAATCCCAGTAAACTGTTGATAAGTCTTTCTATTAAATTGTGCATAGATATTCTCCATCAAAAAATGTGATGGCATTACAGAACTCAGTACAAATCCAATAATTATAATTGTAATATTGTTTGTAAGAGAAAAATCCAGATGCAATGTGTTTACAGACAATAAGACAGACGGACAGGCAGATGTAATTTCTATAGTGCCCCCGCATCTGAATGCGGGACCCAAATAAATTGCCTTACTTTTGTAATATTACGTGTATTGATCTTTTCTTTTCTCCAATATTTAGGGGCATCTGTTAAAATTGTACTTTTTTTTGCCAATATTGAACTCACAAAAGCTTATGAAGGCATGGAAAAGAATAGATGTATTTGTGAATTTATTTTATTAGACATTTCCTATTTGCAGAGTACCAAGATATACACACCTTTTACCATCGGAAATACCGGCAATCGAAGTTTCCCAAATAACAACGTTATCTATAGGGTGAACAGCTTGTTGGGATAGTTACTTAATAGTTTACACCTGGCTACAGTTAAGGTATGTCGCAGTAGTGTGAAGGAATGTTGCAAATTAAAAATCAGTCAAAACTTTTACAAGCCTGGGGAAAAGACTGATTTTAATGAAAATGCGCATGCGCTTAATACTGATAATAACAAAAAAAAACCCAAACAAACAAACAAAAGACAAAGAAAAAACCGCCTACGATATCAACTGTTGTGGAAACCTACGTTTTGACAGAATACCACAGGATTCGGATTATCAACGGATCCAATTCTCTGTTTTACAATACAGTATACCCGAATCCGTTTCTCTCATTTACAATTCGGTCTTTAAAATAGTATGGGCCTCTTGTGATTTTGAGCTCAGTTGCATATCCCTGTGTTATATACTTCCCTGGTCAAACTACATTATTTATCGCCATATCTTAACAATTAATTAAAATTACGACTTCGTTTATTCATTTCCGAAATCTTGCATATTTATTTACCGAACACAGAGACCAAAATCAAAAGATAAACATCACTATTTATGAGTAACACGAGCTTCAGTTCCGGTTGCCTCGTAACGTGACTTGATGATCACGTTTGACGGAGCCATGGATGTTGATAGATGAGGTGGAAATGACAGTGTGTTGAAAAACACCGATCTTTTGCGGTGCGGAATGAGAGTTTGTTGTCCGGAGATCACTTGAATCCGATCTATCAAATGTTGGTGAAGCCAGAAATGCCAAGTTTTCTTGGATTGGATATATTCATGCACATGAGAGGTACAGTTGGGTGCAGTCCTAACCTTACATTCAAGTGCACTTGACAAGTGCGCTTCCAGTTTAGTTTTTCGTCCTGAATACCAGTCATAAAGTTTAGTCAAGTGCACTTGATGTCAAGTTTACTTTAAATTAATCCCGTCTTCAAGTTTACTATCACGTGACACCAAGTTTACTTTTCACGTTTATTTATTACAATTATCCAGTTTCGTATAACACGATAGAAATAATTGTCTTATTATGTACAATTGCATATTTTATAAAAAAACCCCCCTGTTTTAATAGAAAAATATAGTAAATGTACATGTATATAGAAAGTAAACTAAACTTGAAGTGCACTTGGAGTAATGTAAAGATGATGGATAAATCCAAACCACAAGTCCAAAAATCATGAAACCATAGGACATACAAAATCAGTGAAAATGAAAAACAAATGGAAAATAACAAAATATGTCTACTTGAAGAACATATGTGAACCCCTGTGATGGAGTGAGATCAGGTGCCCGGGGAGAGTGAGCATCTCCTGCTTGCTAGCAACACCCGTCACATATACCCCGTAGAAAGAGTCAAATCGTGTGAATTCCATATGTATCTATATATGGAGAAGTCGAAGTAGGTAACCTTCTAGTATAGAAGGTGTCAAATCTGTGTAAAGTGATCGGAATCGGTCTCAGTCCAGAATATCATTTAAAAGTCTGGATAACGAGATATCATATGGAGTAATAAAAGTCTCGTAACGACCGTAGCACTTCCTCAGTGACGATGCTAGTCTAGCACATATATAACCCTGGTTGAGCAGCTTAACTGAAAGTCGCCTAGCCCTCAGAACAAAGTCATTGTAATTTGAACATGCTCTGGAATAACGTATTAACTGAGATATGAATACGCCGTATGCGGGCGATGATGGAATGTTGCTACTTATGAAAGGAAAGTTTGTGATAGCGAAATTGAAATCGTCACGTTTGTCATAGAGTGAGGTGTTCAATTGACCATTAATGTCGAAAGACAACATAATATCTAAATACGAAGTAGAATTACTAGTTTCTGTGGTTTCTTTGACCTCCAGTTCACTTGGATAGATGATGCTAAGGTAATCCGCGAATGAAGGATTATTAATTGAAAGCAAGTCATCTATATATCTGTAAGTAAAATTGAAGCCAAGAGCCAATTGTTTTTTTCCTTGCGAAAGCAAAGACTGAATGAACTCAGCTTCGTATGAATAAAGGAATATGTCAGCCAGAAGCGGAGCACAGTTAGTGCCCATTGGAATGCCGACAATTTGTTGAAAAACCTTACCTCCAAACACCACAAAAATGTTATCGATAAGAAAGTTCAACATCTGAATGACAGCTGTTTCAGTGTATTTATTTTTGGAATCAGAATTTTCCCTAACAAAGTAAGTTTTATCGTGGCCTATTACTATATATTTGAATTTGCGGCTTCCGTTTTTACTAGTAAATGCATTTTGAATAATTTCCGCTAATCTGTCTTTTAATTTCTGATGAGGGATCGTTGTGTACAGAGTCGAAAAGTCAAAAGACTTGATGGAGTGAATTTTAGTAAAACTTTTTGATTTTAGATGTTCTAACAACTCTTTTGAACTTTTAAGGATCCACATTTGATTAATTCCACTTCTGGAATATACTGTTTCGCAATATCTATGAAGGCCAGATTTAATTTCTGATAATATTTTTGTGAGTAGCATCGATACAGATTTTGTGGAACACTTCGAGGAACCAGCGATAAAGCGTTGTTTGTACGGAGTTTTGTGCATTTTTGGAATACAGTACAAATATGGAAGTTCTAAATTCAATTTATTTGAGTCAATACTAAACGTATTGAGGACAGATTTATGATTCTCGAGTACTTCCGAAACCGAAAAGTTCGTGAGAGTATAAGTAGGATTTCCTGGAGTTGACTAGACTTGGAATCAAGTTTACTACTAAACTTGATTCCAAGTTTACTCTATTGTCGCCAAGTAAACTTGAAAAGCAGTCATAAAGTTAACTTGAAGTGCACTTTATGTAAGGTTAGGACTTCACCTAACTGTAGATGAAAAACAGTGTGTACATATTCATAACGATGTACAATTTGAACATAAGATACCTTCTTCTATCATACTGACCAAAACCCCAACACAGAATATTTCGATCTATCTGTATCGGTATTGTATACAATGCATGCTAGATCTAAATTAGATAAGTTGTCAGCGGGTGAGAGACCGCAAATCTAATTATTCGCACGATTCGTGGGCTGATTTAAACGCCTTGATTACAGTTCGCGTTATTGTTGTTCTGACTAGGAAGTAATTCCTGTAATGTTCAGTCCCACTTGATGGGACGATTAAGCCTCTGTTGTTTAAGCAGGTTGAACGGTCGACAATATTGAATATATCAAAGTCAGTGTATGATTTGGCGCGATTGTTTCTCCCTCTTTTGCAGGCTGTCAGGCATTTCTGAGGTGGCACGACTGGTACCAGTCCCTCAAAGACTTTGTAGTAGGCCAGTCTGATGTTGCGGTGCCTTCCCTTGAGTAGTGGTACTTTTAGCTCAATGAGCATTGATTTAACGCATCCCTGGTCTCTGCTCTAGTATCTATCCTATATGAATCAAGTTTGTTTATGTCTGTGGTATAATATGGGTCCCGCGTATAAGAGAAATGTATGCAATGTGTCTGCTAGACAAGGGGAAGCTCCACAAGTAGGAAGCCTATGGTCGTATAACCTTTTTTTTTTTGGAAAAAAAGAAAGGTGTTGTCTAGGACGTAGACTTGTTTACTCATATCCTTTTTGCTGAGGATGTAGTAAATTTTTTTACCACTTTTTAACATTTGAAAGGTCCTGTTGTAGAATGATATTGTCGTGTGATCTGATTACAGTTGACAATCATCTGCGAAGAACCTCGCTTATGTGTTCACACTGGCTGTTAGGTCATTTGGGTGGCACAGAAAAAATATCGGGCCGTGAATGGTCCCCTAGAGGACACCAGAGTACACGGTTACTTGCTGTGTTGTCTTGTCCTCTAATTCAACCTGTATTCGTATGCATATATTGACCTAGTTTCCGGCTTGCATAATAAAAGACCAAAACATTGTAACGGAGAGTACAGACAGATGGGTAGAAAAATATCTATTCCAATAATCTGACAGTTAGTTCTACTTCACGGCATGGCATAACATTTTACATAGTACGTATTTTTGTTTTTTTTTTTTTTTTGTTTTTGTTTTTGTTTTTTTTTTTTTTTTTTTTTTTGTTTTGTTTTTTTTTTTTTTTTGGTTTTGTTTGTTTGTTTTTTCTTCTTTCTAAGGCGAAAATCTGCACGGAAGGACAATGTTTTTCCGTTGTAGCTGTTGCCATCAGACTTGTTGGTTGTCTAGAGATATTATATGCTCATCTAGATCTAACATAGTTGCTCGTTTTCATCAAATTCGACCTACATTTACAGTGGCGCTTCGTAAATCGGGCTTCCGTTTATCCGTAAAATCTGCTTTTCAGACAAGAAAATGTGCGAACGGATTTCTTAAATAATATTTAATATCCGCATTCCGGATCCGGACAAGGAAATAGGGGTGCGGAATTTTACAAAAACCGATAAATTTGCCCCGATAAGTTTTTGCCTTCCAGCTGTAGCAAATAACCTAGGTTTAATTGATACATGAAGTCACACTGTTTATCTCCTCTCCGCGCTGATCGACTGTTTGTTTAACAGTAAAACGACACGTTTACCTGTAGCATATTAATTACCTGTATAATAAAACAGCATGATTTTAATAGATTCCCTTTACGACAATAAATTCAGGAACTTTTCGTCTGCGGTGCACACTGACGTCGGTGTGCATAACAAGTGAGCAAAAGACGGGAGGTACCAATAAGGGAGAAACTGAAAGTAGATTTATCATTAATAATATTGTAAATTTTATAATTTAAGAGACGTCGATAATGAAAGTAGATCTATTATTAATTAATTGAAATTAAAATGTACAATGATTCATTAAAAAGAAAAAAAAACATTAATAATGTAATAGTTTTGAATTTTTATATATTGGCCATTTGCATTGTTTTCGAAGTGACATTCAGTCAAATAATTGCCTGTTCCATTTATTATTTGGCAATATTCTATCCATTAATTGCGCACAATCATCCACTCCATATGTAGTTTACTTTGACTACCTTCCTTCTGACGTCTTGTCTTTAAATATTTTGTTCAAAGTTCAGCATATTTCCCCTTAGATATCACCCTCTGTCTATTTCATTTTGCAACCCATCCCCATTTTCCTTTTTAAATCCTCAAGTTCCTCCCCCACCCAATATTTTTCCTTCTACCACTTTCCCCATACTTTTCATTTTAACTATCCATTGTATTTGTTGGCTTCGACATCGACAACACTCTGTTCTTTCTTTTAAGTTCTTTTCATGAAATCAATTAAATTTTTTTATCTAATTTACCTTCAATTAAATTATTTTGCAAAAGGCTTTCCTAAGTCACCGACCAAACCAACAGTGTACAAAAAAACCCTTTTTCTGGTAAAAAAACAGGAAGTAGCATTGCCATGACTGCAAAGGAAAGTAGTCTCAGCTATTGTTATTTGCAGAGACGATTGTCGGGGAAATTGATTGTCAGTGAGTAAATACTTCCGAAAGAAGGAAGTTATCTATTTATCAATAAATGGCCATTATTTATCTTAAACAAGTATGGAATCCTATGAATTGCGAATTGATCTGTAATTCTGCTGTTTAGCAAAATATTCCACCTTTGAATAAGATAAGTCAATGTTTAATGCAAAATACTTCCGGAAAACAGTCATTGATTTTCAGTCAATATAGGGTCATAATTCAGTAAAAATTTGCAAAATACAATGAAACGCAAAATTGGTCTGTAACTTTACTGTATAGGAGAGTGAACCTACTTTTAATCAAATACTTCAAAGTTAAATCTAAAATGCTTCCGGAAAACAGAATGAGAGTTGAACATATAGACGGAATCAAAACTTATATTCCCTTCGATTCATCGGTAGAGGACAAATAATATATTGATGATTCACGTAAAGAGAAAATTAAAGGTTTTAGATTTTCGACTCGACTACCTTTAAAATCATTGGTTATAACAGAATTGACTCTTAGCTTAATGAATGTGAATCGCTGCAGAAAAAATCTGTATCATGTTGTACATAGAATCAATACATGACTGACGTGTCATATCTATATGAGATGATTATACAAATTAAAGCATTTGTTGACAAAGAAGCATTTATTATTCTGACCTATATAGTTGTTTGTAAAATAAACGCCAGACTGATTCAAAACTTTGGTGTATTTAAACATTGTAGGCAATCAATCGACATCGTACAGATGCCAAGCTACGGTTGATTGTGATTTATATGATGGCCATGAGAAAATGGATTGGAATTGTCTCATTTGCAAGTATGTCAGGATCACCATCGTTAAAGGAGTGCTCTCAAACATGATATCAGACGTCGGCTTGATGTATTTACTAACCAACTATGTCCAGCGCATGTTCAGAAGCTTCTGCAAAGATTGTAATATCACCGTATGAACCCCTTGCATTTCATAAAGTCATTCAAAACTTGAACTTGTTGAATAATTTTGCATTTCAAGGACGCATGACCACGCATTTTTTTCTCATGGCATGAATAAATACATTTGTTTCACTAAAACAAACAGTGCACTACATTTGATTGTCAAAACGTTTTAACGAAAAAAAAAACCAAAATATATTCTAATGGACAAATTGCTCAAATGCACTTTTGAAAATCTTTATTTTCTGTCTGTTAAATTATCCGAAGGTAACATTTCTATATAGTACATTCCACCGGAGGAGAAATGATGTGTTATTTGACAACTTGGAAATGTACTTACAAGTCAACTGGAAAAATATCTTAAAGGATGTTATATATGATATCGTAAACTTATTATAATTGTATATCCTCAATACAGATTTGTACGCACCGGACAATAATTTAATTATTGTAGACGTGTATATAATTTTTATTTTATATGCAGTTTGATTGCCGATGCTTATAAGTTGGATTTATTTTATTTCAGTTTACTAAATGATGAGATACGTACGGAGAGATCTCAATATTAAAATGTAACTACAAATATTTTCCTCTTTCAGGATTGATGAATTTTTTAAAGACAACATTATAATATCGACTGTTGTAAACAAAAACTTATACAGATATATAGTGAATTTTTTTCTTCAGAATTACATTTTAATTCGTGATTCTGTCAATCTTGCACCTACTATAAAGACATCGTGCAATAAAATGAAAGATTATTAGTCAAGCATTACACTTATTTATCTAATGGTGACTGCATTTTATTTTTGTAAGAAATTTTCATCGTCCATCCCATATTTTGTGTTGCCCTATGCAATTTTATACTCTATACTATATATAATCTGTACATAACTATCTTTGAAATCATATCTACCGTTAATGAGTATATATTCTACATTACTATTCAATAATGGTTTATCAATCATCTATAATCATTCTTAGTTGTACATATTTGCGCATCCTATATTGTTTATAATGTATTAAATCCGATTTATTTATATGCTGTTGCCACACACCCGTGCATGAACTTGAATATTTCTTATGTGGAGAAGCCCAAGAAGAGGACACCGAGGCATTCATTGCAGAATCAATGTATTACGAACTTGATTTTGATTAGCTTAATGAATTCCGTTTGGGAAAACATGGCCAGTCCGAAACCAATGAAAGCAAGGTTCCTGTATCACTGGTAGTGCAGAGTGATATTGACGAACTCACACGGTACACAACGATGAGAATAAGTTAGCAATTTCTAAGTTATGTCATGGAAAGAAGCCGAATGCTGTAACTTGTAATGAAGATGCAGACACGTACAGGTAAGCATGTTTGGTGAATGATGCCATATCTATCATGCGTGACAAGGACGATGACAGTGGCGTGCCACATGCTATCCCGAAACAAAGCGTGAATATCCGAATTACTCTACATCTTGAAGATATAGTAATTTTAAAAGGGACCACAACTGCTCATGTGATTAGGCTGCTACTTCTTACGGATTTATAAATATTCAATATTACCCATAACTGCTGGTAGAAAGACACAAACTCGATAATATACACGAAGGAAATAACAAACTTAGAGCGTGTCGTGCCTATCGCAGTTCATTTCTCCGCGGACAGCCTCCGGTGATCGTATCATATACATGAACAAGGTCGTATGGAAAAAGGTCCGTTGTCCTCGCACAGCCTGCAGAGGTAGAATGCGGCCTAGCGAGTGAAACTTTACATTGTTGGAATATAGGTAAAGGGCGTTGTTATAACGTTAAAGATGATAACTTTTATCAGTTACAGAAGGTTATGATACATATATTACCAAAAGCTGAATCATGATGAATTTGATTCACCTAGATATCGTTATTTGTAAGTGGTGGTGGAAGTCATTTCTGCAAATTTGGTCTGAAAAAAAGTTTTGGAAAATATTCACAATAACATCATTTTGGTAAAAACTAAACGTAGTACACAGATTTATATGATATGAATGACTTATATTGCACCTCAAAATATTTTATAACAAAAATCCGCATGCCGACTTGTTTAGAAAATACGACTGATATTTATTGAATTTAAGAGCCTTTATATGAGACGAGGGACTTTGAGAATACGACAGGGTATTGTATTGAACATGATGCATTATGTAATAACCTATATAATTTGATGGATAGGTTATGCCATTCTATCCATGATGTTAATATGAATACATGTAAAAACAAGAAAAATGTTGTTAGTAATGCTGGTCGTAAATTTTTATCTCTATAGATCATTCTATCGCGTATTACACGGGCGCGGCCATCTTTAGATCGCAAGACTATCCGCCATTAAGGTACTGAATATGGCTATCATCAACCTAGTCTCGTATCATCAGTAACGGACTTTTAAACAAGTTTACAAGTCCTTGCATCAGCTGATACTACCTAATGTGTCTTGTTACTTTCTTTTTTTTTCTCATTTGTTTTTATTAATGTAAATATGATGGATAAATCCAAACCACAAGTCCAAAAATCATAAAACCAGAGGACATACAAAATCAGTGAAAATGAAAAACAAATGGAAAATAACAAAATGTCTACTTGAAGAGCATATGTAAATCCCTGTGATGGAGTGAGATCAGGTGCCCGGGGAGAGTGACCATCTCCTGCTTGCTAGCAACACCCGTCACATATACCTAGTAGAAAGAGTCAAATCGTATAAATTCCATATCTATTTATATATGGAGAAGTCGAAGTAGGTAATCTTCTAGTATAGAAGGTGTCAAATCTGTGTAAAATGATCGGAATCGGTCTCAGTCCAGAATATCATTTAAAAGTCTGGATAACGAGATATCATATGGAGTAATAAGAGTCTCGTAACGACCGTATAACTTCCTCAGTGACGTTGCTAGTCTAGCACATATATAACCCTGCTTGAGCAGTTTAACTGAAAGTCGCCTATCCCTCAGAACAAAGTCATTGTAATTTGAACATGCTCTGGAATAACGTATTAACTGAGATATGAATACGCCGTATGCGGGCGATGATGGAATGTTGCTACTTATGAAAGGAAAGTTTATGATAGCGAAACTGAAATCGTCACGTTTGTCATAGAGTGAGGTGTTCAATTGACCATTAATGTCGAAAGACAACATAGTATCTAAATACGAAGTAGAATTACTACTTTCTGTGGTTTCTTTTACCTCCAGTTCACTTGGATAGATGATGCTAAGGTAGTCCGCGAATAAAGGATTATTAATTGAAAGCAAGTCATCTATATATCTGTAAGTAAAATTGAAGCCAAGAGCCAATTGTTTTTTCCTTGCGAAAGCAAAGACTGAATGAATTCAGCTTCGTATGAGTAAAGGAATATGTCAGCCAGCAGCGGAGCACAGTTAGTGCTCATTGGAATGCCGACAATTTGTTGAAAAACCTTACCTCTAAACACCACAAAAATGTTATCGATAAGAAAGTTCAACATCTGGATGACAGTTGTTTCAGTGTATTTATTTTTGAAATCAGAAATTTCCCTCACAAAGTAAGTTTATCGTGGCCTATTACTATATATTTGAATTTGCGGCTTCCGTTTTACTAGTAAATGCATTTTGAATAATTTCCGCTAATCTGTCTTTTAATTTCTGATGAGGGATCGTTGTGTAAAGAGTCGAAAAGTCAAAAGACTTGATGGAGAGAATTTTAGTAAAACTTTTTAATTTTAGATGTTCTAACAACTCTTTTGAATTTTTAAGGATCCACATTTGATTAATTCCACTTCTGGAATATACTATTTCGCAATATCTATGAAGGCCAGATTTAATTTCTGATAATATTTTTGTGAGTAGTATCGATACAGATTTTGTGGAACACTTCGAGGAACCAGCGATAAAGCGTTGTTTGTAAGATTTTTTGTGCATTTTTGGAATGCGGTACAAATATGGAAGTTCTAAATTTAATTTATTTGAATCAATACCAAACGTATTGAGGACAGATTTATGATTCTCGATTACTTCCGAAACCGAAAAGTTCGTGAGAGTATAAGTAGGATTTCCTGGAGCTGAATTTAATCCTAATTCTCTTCACTAGGCTGTCAAAGTAAAATTTCTTACAAGTAAATGTATAATTATTAGATGCTTTATCTGCTGGTGTAATGATATAATGTTCGTGGATGAAGGTAAGTTCTTGGACAACATCAGGATCTTTAAAAATAGATTCGAATCTGGTGTTTACGGAACCTTGTAATTTTTTTATTTTTGATCTCAGCAGTACTGCAATAGATTTTATCCATTCCAAAAGAGTGTCGACCTGTACTTCCTGTCTTTTTGCCCATCGTGTGGCATATTCTTCGCAGAAGTTCATAATATTCTCAAAATTTCGGCTCCATGTGAATGATCTGGGTTCTCTGTATTTTGGACCTTTAAGTAAAAGTTCTCTTAATTTAGTGTTCTTAACAATATCGAGATCACCAGTAATGACATGGCCACAAGGAGAATATACAAAATTAGATGAGGAACATGCACACGGTTGAGGATGGCATGCAGAGTTGCTAAGATCAAGACACTGTAGAAACCGTTTGTAATTATAAATTTTGGATGCAACTGATGGCGTGTAGCTATAGGAAATACATGGCGGATCTTTGTTTTTGAAATATGGAGGTATTTTTTTCTAAAACAGACTTATGATTTAAAATTTGGCCAAAATTTAAATAATCAATGCCTTTATTTGCAAATTTAATTTTGATGAAAGGGCGATTAAATTTTTTCCATAGAAATATCTGACTTGACGGGACAAAAAAGTCTAGTGGGTCGATATGTCCATAATAATGCCATCTAGTCTATACTCTGCAGAACTTATATCAGTAAATATACGGTGTCTGGACGATACGTGCAACTCGTGTAATTTTCTGAGTGAAATAGAATAAAGTTTTGTACGAATGTGATGAAGGCCCAAAGGTTTATTTATAAATGGGAAAAGAGCATCAAAGGAAATATTATGTATTTCAGGTTTGTTGTATTTGCGTGTACCATGACTTCGATGCCTCCTCTGGCTTTTGTTGAATAAAACCGAGTACGTTAACTGATTGACACGCATTACTAGTTAGGTTACCAATACTACCAATATTGTCATTGCATCCATAGGGCGAAGCAGTGTCGAGACGCCTTATCCAGTATTCTTCTCTTTTCCTACGAAAAGGAGTGCTCAAATTGGCATTGTTTGTGGGGTGATATATTTTTTCTATAATTCTAATTTTCATTGAGAGAATAGAGTGGTCAGGCTGGTTGAAGTGGCGATAGAGTAATTGGTTTCCGCCACAGTTTATTTTGGACCTGTGACCTGATACTCTTGTACGCAGTTGTCCCTTTGTCTCTCCAACATATATTAACCCATATTAAGTTGTTTTTGCAGTTTGGACAGTGATTATAAGTGAAATACAGACTATTTCCCATGGGTTGCCTTAGTAACATTACTTTAGAAAACCTATAGCAAACGGACATAGATTCAATCTTATCGCTTATAATGCGAGTTTTTATGAAAAATGATTGTTACTTCGATCCATGTCCCTATGTCGAGTGGTAGCTTGTACTAACAGAAAATAGATTATGTAACAGGTGTAAAACCAGGTTATCGCCTGGGGTCGGTAATATCTAAGCATAGGTATCCTTGGCAAAAGTTAAAGCTACATTCCAGAAACTGTCGTCCGTATTACGCAATAAACTTACTGGATTTATGTCGGCTGTTTAACCCCATCATCCGTAAGAATATTATTGATATACGTGTATGTTGATTGAAGCAAATTTATTAACATTGCATACACGAGGGAAGTAATGCAGTGGATTGACGTTCGTTTTTATCCATTGGCGGATCCAGCGCCTCCTTTAAGGGGGGGTGTCAAGGGGTGAATTTTGTCAAATTTTAACAGAAAGTTGGCCAAAATACAGGATTTTGGTAAAATTTTGGGTCACTTCCGGGGGTGGGGCGAGCGACCCCTCCGCTCCCCCTAAACCCGCCCTGCTAATATAAGTTATTTTAGACAAGTTGATTTCGGCACTTGCGAATTCAATCTTCATAAAACTGCAGGTCATGTGCCAAAAGATCATATACGAAGTCTTTTAAAGAATTTTTCGAAACTTTCAACCCCAAGTTTTGCAAATACGGATAGCCTGAATTTGGAAATAGTTAAGTAGATGCTATTTCTCATCCCCGAATACAAGAATTAATCTGCATACTGAAAGCAGAGACATATATACACATATGTATATATGTCCCTGCTGAAAGTTAGTGATAATTTATCTGAGTAAAGGTTACGAAAAATCTTCGTTTGCGAAATGGTCTAGGTGTTGATATTGGTATTTGCCGAAACATAGACTATGTTTTGAAAGTAGTCTATGTCTATGATATGTATTTAATAAGTTTTATTGTCATTTAACAATTATCTAATTAATCTGCAATACATAAATACATCATTCATTACCTAATAAATAAATTAGCTTGGTGACCAACATTTTTGTTAAGACCGGAAAAAGGTTCCTTTTCTTTTTCTGTTTTTTATATTCAAATTTTAAATTGAAATTTATAATAGACTATAAAAACAAACACGATCATTAATTTTCAATCCTAGTCACCTACGAGACCATTCAATTAAATGTTAATAAACACAAATATTGTTTTAACCACTACGTTCATAGGTCATTTTACTATCTCGATAGCTTTTTTCAGTAACGTAATGGCGGATACGACACGACGCCTATCGGTAAAGGGCAGATAACTATTGAGTAACTGCCCAATAGAATTGTCTATAAATCCACTTTATTTGGCATTATAAATAGTCGAAATGATGGTGAGATTGAAGCACATGTTACATTGTTTTAATAGTAATGATGCTAGTCTGATTAATTATTAGGAGATAGTGTGCATATCAATGATGTAACTTATTTTTCATCACGTACATTTACTACACTATATGACCTTTCACCAGTGTATTTTTGTTCCTCCTTGGAAACGATGAATCCAAGTATTCAACCAGAGGATCCGAACTAAATATATTACCTGAAAGCAGTAATGTGATTTTGTGATAAGATTAATGAAATTTTTAGCACATTACGATGTACATGTTCTTAATACATATACTAAACAAGCAGACTCGTATTGGAATAAATATAATTGTTATATCAGCCCACTCTCTTTGGATTTAAACCTGGATTATCAACCGTAGACGTTATCCTTGTTGTACAAGCAATGGTAAGTTAAATGTTGAAAAGGAAAAACCGGATATACTCTTTCTTTACTGATTATAACAATACTGTTGATCTAGTTGATAGAAATAGTTTATGGTGCAGATTGATTCAAAAAGAATATCAGAGAACATGTGTAGAATATGATGGTTGTTTATTCGATATCAGCCTATTTCAGGGTGAAGTCCTTTCTCTAATTTTGTACAGTATGTATATAAATCATCGAAAAAATGCGTTATATAGGAGAAAATTTCCCTTATTTGAAATATGTTTAATTAGTATATTTTCACTCAAGTAACCTGACGACACAGATTCCGTCTCCTAATCTACATACAAAAAGAATGGAAGTCCACATTTCAAGGTAGTAAAACAGTATTGAATATTAATAAAACAAAAAGAATTGTATTTGAATCTATGAAAATCTAAAAACAATATTATACATGAAATCATGTTTATTACGAAGAATTATAGAAAGTGATAAGTGGATAGTTAATATTAAGTTGAACTAAATAATCTTGGTTTATTAAATAGTTTGAGAGCGATTGTTATTTTTTCTACATTAAAGCGAGTTTACGACGTATATCAACAGAATATTTTTTCCAAAATATATAACACAACCATATACTTACAAAAGTCTTTGAATCCTTTGCAAATATTTATCTCAGTTTAGAATGACAGCAAATACCTTGAAATTAGAAAATGACGATATAGTAATATAACTAGGAAAACTCACTATCAAAGAAAACCTAGTGTATTTAAATTTGTACAGTTATTGAGTGTTAATATGTTAAAAATTTGTAACCTCGGAAGATATTTACACTCAGCCTTAAAAGACGATTTGTCCCTTAATGGTTTATTTTGCATATAAAATTGCACATGTAAATACATGTACATGTAAATCTAAGTAGAAAATGCGGATTAGTAAATAATATTTAATGGTAAAAAACGAAGTACCAAAGGGTAAACCATATCTCATAGTGCATGAAATAAAGGGGACAGTTTCGTGTTTAGTTTCATATTCAGACAAATGCGAACCCCAATAAAATCGAGGTGAGACCAGGTGCCCGGGAAAAGTAAGCGTCCCCGGTTACATGCAACACCCGTCGCAAAAAAAGTCCTGAAAAACCTTTCAAGTCGAGGAGGTAAATACATAAATAAACACGCATGAACATACGAAGGAGACAGGAACACAAGGAAGTCAAATTTTCGCATTCAAGGCAAGAAATGCTAGTGGGGCGGGAACCTGACAAAATAGTTCTTTTGATGATACAAACAACAAACTTGGCATGATAATTCTTTAATATGTACTTGTTCATATTAGACCGTGTACCATGCAAATTTTGGTATTTTCAAGATGGCCGCCAAATTCTAAAAATGGCAGCGAATATTTGCTTGCCTGTATATATAGTATGGTCTAATAGTTATATTGAAACATCTGGAACGGTGAGGGGTTAAGATCTGATGGAAAATCAACCTGTAAATACTTAAACTACATTTGGAGTAAATTATGGACTGCGCATGCGCAAGCTTTGGATTTTATAACTTATTTTGACAGTTTATCGACTCAAATCCCGTCACAAGTACAACTACAAAGTGTTGTGCATGGTAAACCTGATCTATAGCACTTGCAGTTCCCAGAATAATTCTTTTTGCATCCGCATTTTGCAAGTTCTTGACAGAATCCGGTATAGGTTGCAAGCTAGTCCAATACGGTGCCCATACACCATCCTTTTTCACTCAACCCCATGCATCTGGTGATGGCAGTTTCATCATCCGATTACGGCAATGACCCCAAATATGGCCTGCTTGCAGAACAGCTAGTTTTACATGTTCAACTTAAGCTGCCCGGGATGGTGGTATGGCTTTTTATGGTTTTTGTTTTCGTGCGAACAAATCAAGTCTTGCTTCGTCAAGTTTGATAGTTGAACTTGACCCATCATACATCACAATAACAAATTTGTCAATGATGGTCATGTTTTCAGAAGATATTTTTTCTATAGGGACGCTTAACATACTAAAAACCTCTGTTGCCTCCTCAAACGTCTCCTAAATAGACAATATGATATTGAGATCATCAAAAAGACTATAGGTCTTGTATTTGACCCCTCTACAGCCTTATGCAGACTTTTACTTGAACGTTGCACGCTGTCTAACAGGACGGTGGGGACTATATGACGGGCCTTGTCCAAACCTCTTTCAGAGGAGACATGGTCCTGAACCTCGTCCCCTCTGACTGTTAGTCGGGACTCCTACAGATCAAGGGTCTTAGCTCGCTTTCAGACTGGCAGAGCACGGTTTATCATGTTGATGTCGCATATATTTTTATACCATTATGTGTTTTACAATACCTTACGTGTTTATATTTTTATGACCTCTCAATATGCGATACCTGTTGACCCTTGTTCTTTACATGGAGGATTATTTATAAATTTTTAAATGTACGTCTTTTGATTGTTCTGCTGTTACGGTGAGTGGGAAGGTGGGCCCGTAAACCGGTTAACCACACCATTTGTTTGGCTTTTGTCAAATTAAATGACAGTCCTAAGTCGGTATCGTAATTGCACTACAATCAAATATTTTTGTAATGTGTTAAATGTTCTATTATATTATTTATATTCATGTATTGTATAGCTCCATGGTGACTTCTGCCACATAACTGAGCCGGTAACTCCTCTTTTTTCTTCTCTGATATACATTCCAAGCCTGCCAAACTAACAAACTGAAGCCAGTCAAACTCATGTTTGTTATGTTACAAGTAATCTTGGTTCTCAAGTTTAATGGGTGTTTGCACTATTGGAGGTGGTGGTTTCGTTTTTATAAAAGCAGGTGGTACATTTGTGTACGTATCGGGGAGATTTGATACCCTTTTTCGAAGTTAGTTTATGTTCAATAAGCGGAAATTCACGTCTCTCTGTATTATCACTAATAGAAGGGTGTTGTATAGCTCCATGGTGACTTCAGCCGCATGGCTGGGCCGGTAACTCCTCTTTTTTCTTTGAAAAATAGATATTCCTGTTCCATGAAATGATGTCATTGCCGTTGTAGAAGAAGGATTGTGATCAGTATTATCGACAGCTGAGGTAGTGAATACACCCTTGTGTAAACCTGGTGAACAGACAACACCTTCTTCTAAATATTTCTGAAGTACACTATCACCAAGCATTGTAGAGATTTCCAGCACACGGTCATACGAAATACAAATACCGTGTTGAAATAGAATATCTATTAGATTGCGTTTTTGTGTCTTTGCAAACAAAAGAATCCCTACATAAATTGCAAACGGAGGTTCACGATCTGAAGAGTGTCTCTAGTGAATACTAGTACCTTTAGTTGCCTTTTTATGGTAATTAAAAAGCAACAACTGAGCAATGGCAAGATCAGAATCAGTGATCCCGTTTTCAAGTTGGGATTCGATATCAGGTCCATGCTCTATCATTGAGACCAGTTCTAACAAAGAACTTGGAACAGCCTCTGACAATGATTCGTCGCTAAATTTACCAGTGAATTTAACCTTGTGCTGACACATTTCCTTGCGAACTATCTCGGCTGCCTTTGCTAAATGCATAGCATCAGTAAATTCACAGGCGGTGACAACTGCTTGTCCAATATATTTCTCAAACACTAGTACCTCTATGGTATACTTGCAAATCTGGTATCTTTGATAAGATTCTGTCTTTCAATTTCGTTTTATTTAATTTTGTTGAAATCGACGGATACGTAAATTCCCGACGTCGTTTTTCGTATAACAAGCTAAGATCAGCAAGTTTGAAAACAATACCTCCCGGATTAGCTCTTTGTGATTCTACTATGTGTGTAATCAGTTCTGCAAATGCAAGTTCATCCCCATACTCGCAGTTTGCAATAAGTGGCTTCTCCATCTGCTTCGAACTCTTTTTTTCTGATGAAATTTGATGAACCACTTTCGACTTCAATCTCAATAGATCTCCTTTTTATCGCCCTTTGTAGTTTTGTATTGCTGAACATTATTCTGCAAGAATGATGGCACTTTGCATTATTCTTTACTATAGTTGCATCAATGCCCTGTCTACATGAATTGGCATTTCATTCAAGCATTTGAACTCGGGTATATTCTTTGCAAGCAAGGTATAACCCGATTTGCTTTGGTCCAAAGAATCGGAGGGTGACATCAATGCTTCATCTTTGTCTATCTGACATAAAAAGCATTTAGACCAATCAGTTTCCCTTTCGTCGTCGGGAGATGTTGACAAACGAATTCTTTTTGACATTTCAATTTAGAATTGAAAACAATCAATTATTTTATTATTCAACCAATATTTGCACGTACGGCTACTAATCGGAACTGCAAAGCAGACAGACTGGTGGGTTATCCACTTGTAATTACAGTCCACGCACGTGTGCACGTGTTCCGCTTAAACACAGAAATCTCTGACAGAGAGCGCCACTTTCGTTTTCTGATCATATTTTGGAATTACTATGTATTTGACAAACATAAAGAGGAAGAAAGGTGCCCTTTGTGTCACCCCAATTCTCATAAAGCTGACACCATGCCAAGTTTTGAGGCAAGAATGTTGCATGAGTTTGTCCAAGTATTGTAAACAACTAACTCGTGAATTATGAAATAATTTTTCGTATTTAGACCAATGGACAAGAGTAACAGGCCAAAAACAATTGTTATTTAAAAGTTTAAAAGTTAAGCAGCCTCAAGAAAGAAATTTCATAAATGATTCAGACTGAAATCGCAAAATAACCCTTAGCTAACCATGCATCCAACATAAAATTTTGAACATAAATCCTATTCAGCCGCCATTTTGAATTTTGGCCGCCATCTTGAAATGGTAGGAACATCTAGTTGGCACACAGTCTATTTTGATAATATACTATCAGAAGATTATTCCTACAAATTTTCATGCTTGTATCAAAACCCTATTTTGATGGAATTTAAGCATAAGCCGCCCCAATATGCTGCCTGCCCGAAAATCTGGTGTTGGAAACGCAGGTGAACAAATGTCTGTATATACATGTATATACGTATTATGTCAAATCAAGTATAGTCAAAAAGTTGAGATGGTTATTTTGAATGTTTAGGTCCCAAAATATTGGTTTACACTCTTGAAAGAGAAACCTGAAATTCCAATAGATCCCTATAACGAACATAGAACTACCTCAGTGACAATTTCAAACGTTCCTCAATATATCCTTGTTAGAGTTGTTTCGTGACAAGAAGCCTCAGTCTCAGGACGAAATTTTCGTATTTAGAGCATGCCCTAGCATAGCGTATAAGTTGTGAAATGAAGACGCCATGTGCGGGAGAGTAAGGTATGTTGCTACTCAGAAAAGGGAAGCTATTAATAATGAAATTAAAATCGTCATGTTTGTCATAGAGAGAGAGGTTACTAATGTCACTTTTAACTAAGGATATTCCAGCAAAGCTAAGACTTTGGTCAATTCTCATAAATACGTGGAAACTATCATAACGTTCCAAACACGGATTTCGCCTGTTAATGCATATGTATTTGGTCACAATGTTTGTAAAAACTACAACGATTTACTGACTAAAAAGTTGACAATTCTATAAGTATCGGTGGGTACAAGGATGTGCAAATAAGTCAGTAAAATTATCACAATACCTCTTTGTTCTGAAAGAAGCAAGTTTCAGTTAAACAACATTTCTTGCCTTGAATAGAAAAATTTAACGTCGTAATCCTGTCCTTCATGTGTTCTTGCGTCTATATTTATGTATTTACTTCCTCGACTTGAAAAGTCGTTGCAGGACTTTTGCGACGGGTGTTGCATGCAACCAAAGGACACTTACTCCTCTCGAGCACCTGGTTTCACGATTTTATTGGGGTTCGCATTGTTCTGAATATGACACTATACACGATATTGTCCTTTTATTCCATGGACTATGGTTTATGGTGTACCTTTCGGTATTCCTTGTTTTTTAGTCTTTTTGGTAAATTTCGTTTTGTACGAAACTTACATACAAAGTAAATAGTTAACCCCACACAAGGGATTGGAAAAAGGAATGTTTCATAATCCCATACAATAAAGCTGCTTTGACTAATGAACTAGGGCTGTTTGAAGCATTAGGGATGAAAAAACGCATATTGTATCCTTTTTTGAAACTTCATCAGAGGGCATTGCTATATACATTTACATGGTAATTAAGATGTCTAGATCATAAGGGGTTAGTAGATTATCTATTAAAAAGAGAAAATGGAGGACATCTGACCAAACTGTATGGCACAAATCACAAAAGACATGCACTATAAACATGATAATTTTCAAATAAACATAGAAAACAACATTACAAACATATATTGATTGTAGTACAATTACCATACTGGTTTTGGACGGTAAATTAACGTAACAGACGTAATTCATTTTGTTTGTTTAACCGGTTTACGAGCGTGCGCTACCACTACTGGGTCCAAAAACCCCTGAGAATCCCGTTTTTCACTGCAAAACTCTGCAACACCCTGAAAAACACTGAAGTCTGCCTGAAAAACACTGAAAAACTCTGACAGCCCTGATAAACACTGAAAAACTCTGAAGTCTACCCTGAAAAACTCTGAAAAACACTGACGACCCTGAAAAACTCTGAAAAACTCTGACGCCACTGAAAAACTCTGCAAAACTCTGAAAAACACTGACACCCACTGCGATGCCCTCCGGCCGTGCGATCGCGGCCTCGCGTACTTCTATACGGTCCCTTTTATAATATAAGCCCTTAAAATGGTTCGCTGTTATCTATAAGTATTAAATGTGATGAATTTATAAGCGGGGAATAAAAAAAAATCGCATTTTTAACTATTTGTCAGAGACTAAGATATTGTTCCTTTGTAAGATGATCTTTACATTTGCAGTTTAATAAATCACATGAATTACGTACTTAGCAAAAACAGTTTTATTGACACAGGACTTTCCAGTGCGATGTCACTTGTTTTATTGATCGACTTAAAGAAAGAAAGAAGAATGAAACAAACAAAGAAACGAACGAACAAATAATCTAACTACAGCAGTAGCATGTTACTTAACATCGTTGTTTCATAGAGGTGCATTAAGGGAGGGGAAAATAAGTACAAAATATAGAACAAGACATTTTAAAATTTATTTATTTATTTATTTATTTATTTATAATAGAAGCACTATTTTCCGAACTGTAACATTTCGGCCAGCGGAATTCCTCGGCGGACTTCATTTATTTATTTATTTTTTTTTTATTTATTTATTATTTATCTATTTATTTAATTATTAATTCATCCGTTTATTTATAATAAGAACATTAAACTTTTCCGTACGAAAAAAATACATCAAAATAAATTTAATAAAAATAATAAGATTTTAAAAAATCGATAGACAAAGTTTACAGAAAACGCATAGTTTTAATTGTAAATAGATAAATAAATACAGAAAAAACGAAATAATTAATTCTATATATCCCTATCAATCATTCTAATAACACATAATGATTGATGTTTATTTTTACATCTTTTCCAATCTGTGTAATGAATCCACCCAAATATCGTTATGTTACGACCTTAAGGCCGCTCCCCACTCTCTTTCGAGTTTAAAGGCATCCATGATTAATATTGATAAATCAATATTGCATTCTTCATAAATTAGCGGCCATTCACCGATAAAACGCTGTGAAGTTGCGTTAATTTAATTCTACCAACCCCCCCCCCCTTTTTTTAAACAGTGTCCAACTTGAGTGAACGAGCATGGCTTTGGGTATGCGTATTTCCTTCTCGCTACAGGCCGTAACGCAGCTACGTATTTAATCCGTATGTAAATTAATGGAACAGAATAGCACATTTTATCACAGCTTTACAAATCTCACATTTCGCATGTATCCTATAATATTGCTATTATCAGAGGAAATGCGGAAGAAATTGAACTTAAATAATTGATGTAGTTTAGTTTATGACATAAAAATAAATCAATGATCGTGTGTAAAACAAATTATTTCACTTTTGAAGAGTGAAAATCAGCTATTGTCATAAACTTTAAAAGTCACTGTTAAAATGACACTTTAATTTTGCCAATAACACAAAATTAACATTGAAATGTATCAACTGGATATGTTTCAACCTGTTACTAAATATGTTTTGTCCCCTCATACATACCAAGGTACTGTTAATTACGATTCCCAATTTACAGCATGATAGGTAACACTATATGAGATTACGAGCGATATTTACCGGGTTAAACAACCGGATGTTTATTACGTAATAGAATACTGATGACATGTAGAATAAAGGTAAAAAAAAAACCCAGACATATCGGATTAAAATAAAGTAATTTCAGACTCCATGCGTGTGCCGTTACTTTCTGATGAAGATATTCTAGTATATATATATATATATATATATATATATATATATATATATATATATATATATATATATATATATATATATATATATATATATATATTGTCGTGTTCCGGATTATGAAATCCGATTTTGGTTTTCTCTTTTGTGTCCGGGCTTCCTTCGCTATGGCTGTAAGCCGATCTTTAGTTTTGACAGTTTTTGCTCCAATTTTTCTCTTGGTTAAACTACAATGTAAGTTATTTAAATCATTTAATAATATTTTGTATACAATTCTTTGAATTATTGCAATTTGTCAATTATGCATTTGTATTATTAAGCCTAATTCAGTTAGATCTATTTTTGAGATTGTGTGGTTAAAAACAGAATTGGCTATAAAACGAAAGTATGAGAAATACTAATTTTGGATGTTGAACATGTGCATTGTTTGGTGAATTATTGGAGTGCCAGAATTTTGAATTGTCAATTTATGTATGTGTGATCTATATATTTGATTAAGTACATGATATTATATGATTTTGGGCAGTTGATAGAAAACTCTTTAATTTATGTTAAGAGTTATTTTTAGTAAGTGTGCGTCCGTCCGTACACACAGTCAGTCTGTCTGTCTTAGAAATTGTGTGATTTTCAATTATTTCAAGGTTATATTGTTTTAACAAGTTAATACTCGAATTATTGTATAAATCAGGTGAAATATTATGTTTATTTTCACTTTTGTATGATTCTATTGATAATTTGTTTTACAGACGTGCTTTTTGTATTTTTCAGCTTTTTACCACATTACATCAGGGAATAAACACGTAATCTTTAGCCTGCTGCGTATCTTATTATTTGCCTGGAAGTGGTTAGCTGCTACTGCAGTGATAGTAAAAAGATTCTGATTGACTAATTTCAAGATGTCGGAGACGAACACAGACAACAAGAAGGACATTGACAAGTCGATGGAGGTTCCTGCCGCTAAAGGTTCTGACATTCTTGTGGATCCAGGGAAGCGGATAATTAAACACACAGAAAAGGGTGAACAGAACTTTAAAGACATGTGCGATAAACACTTTCGTAAACTTTCTTCTGTTGAAAAAGAAATAAATATTCGTTTATCAAAAGATGTAAACTCATATGCTCTGCCGGAATTAAGCAAAATAGACAGTGAGATTGCAAAATATTTCGATGAGTACAGTGTTCTGAGTAATGACTTTCTCAACTTCTTATCACGAACCAACACAAAAGAAAGTGCGGATATGCAGTCAAAACATTCCGAGATGATGATGGACTGTTCTCAGCGCGTACAGAATATGAGAAGTACAATTACACATTTAATTAAAAAACTCAAAGGTGATCAATGTGATAAAAGTGTTAAGTCGTCCAGTACAAAACGCTCTCGTTCTAGTTCTCACACTTCATCTGCTTCTTATGACACTATTCTTGATAAGAAAATTAAAGCAGAGGTCGCTAGGGCAAAAGTCCGTTTTATAAAGAAAGAGACTGAGATAAAGCGTAGTCAAGCTTTGTTAGATGCTGAAATGCAAGAACTGAACGCGTTTAAAGACTTAGCAGTTTGTGAAGCCGAATTGGCCGCTGTCGAAGAGTCCGAGTCAGATGTCGATAAGAATTCTGTGCATCCAGAGGAAGGCGTTGAAAATTATTTGAAGACTACTATTTCAAACATATCAATGAATCCTAATGCACCAGCGTTTTATCCGAATGCTATGTTTGCTCAGCCTCTTAGTCATATCAGTCAGCCACATCATTCTGTAGTGAATGACAATAACGTGCCGGTACATCAAGTTGATACAACAGTGGCACCCCCTCCATCTACTACAATTTATGCTCAAAGAAACTCAACTCAAAATGCATCTCACCATAATGAAAACTCACATGGGGAATTTTCTGAATTTGCAAGATTCTGGTTTAAGAAGGACTTGATCACGAAATGCGACCAGTTTGACGACAAACCGGAACATTATCTAGCATGGAAGACTAGCTTCGTGAGGGTGGTTCGTGAACTTTGTATTAACTCTCAAGAGGAAATGGACCTTTTGATCAAGTGGCTGGGTCCAAGTTCTTGCATAGAAGCCCGTAATATCAGAGCGTGCTACACACACAACCCATTGGAAGGACGTCGTAAGATTTGGGATAGATTAGAAGAGAGGTATGGTGCTCCGTCCCTAGTCGAGGCATCCGTCCGAAGGAAACTCGATGAGTTTAAACCACTTAGAGAAAACGACACTAAAGCGCTTTATAAACTGTGCGACATACTTAGTGAGGTGCAGGCCTTGAAACCAGATAACAAATTTAAGGTCCTATTATCTTATTATGACTCTGCAAAAGGGATATCTCCTATTGTTGCTAAACTACCAAGAAGGATTCAGGATAAGTGGACGTCACGTGCTTTCGGTTATAAGCAGCAACACAAGGATGTTGCGTTTCCACCATTTTCGTTCTTCTTATCGTTCGTTACCGAGATGGCGACAATGTGTAATGACCCGAATTTTGTCTATGAGCGTGTGCAGAATTCGCATAACAACAACAAACCGGTTTTCGCAAAAAAGACTCAAGTTTCAAACGAATCGGATAACAAGTCATCACCAGTCAGTGAAATGGATCCTGCTAAAAAGTGCCCGTTACATAACATGAACCATTCACTTAATGCTTGTCACAAGTTCAGGAGATGGAGACTAGACAGTCGGCGTGCATTTATACGTAAACACAAAATATGTTTTAAGTGTTGCGCATCATGTGACCATAAGGCTGAGGATTGTAAGATGTTCTCAAACTGTACAGTTTGTGATAGTGACTTACATGCAACAGCAATGCATTTATACTTACCGTCAAAAAATGGCCGACAACAATCTTCTGAAGATACACAAGCGCATGGCGGGGAGCGAACTACTACTCAGCTGTGTACAACTATATGTGGCTCAACGTTTAAAGGACGCTCGTGTGCAAAAATCGTGCCTCTAAATGTTTATCCGAACGGACACCTGGAGTCTGTAGTTACAGTGTACGCAATCATTGATGATCAAAGTGATCAAACTCTGGCTCGATCCGAACTTATAGACAAGCTGAGAGTCGATAGTGAGCTCGTCACTTACCGTTTAAAATCGTGTTCTGGAGAATCAGAGTTATCAGGCCGGACTGTTAAGGACCTTGTTATTCAGTCTATGGATGGAACCTTTGTTTATAATTTACCACCTGTTATCGAGTGTGACAGAATACCGAACAATACCGCCGAGATTCCGACCCCAGAGGTTGCTAATGCACATGATCATCTCAAGCCTATCGCTCACGAGTTACATCCCTTGCGTACTGACATTGACATTCAGCTACTTCTTGGTAGAGATGTAATTGACGTGCATCACATTCATGATCAGATTATTGGCCCTCCTGGATCGCCGTTCGCGCAAAGACTAAGTTTAGGATGGGTCATCATAGGAGAAGTATGCCTTGATGGTCGACACAGGCCGAAAGAGTTTTAACGTTTTGAAAACTCATGTGATGGAGAATGGCAGGGGAACTATTTTTGAGCCATGCGATAATAGTTTACACGTTAAAGTAGTTAAAACGCAAACTCCAACAGACTTATCGTTCAAAGGAGATAATGTGTTCTACACTGATCGCAATGACAACAAAACTGGAACATCAGTTGAGGATCGTGAATTTGTGACACTTATGGATAAGGGGTTCAGAAAAGGCAAAGATGGTAAATGGACTGCTCCGCTACCATTTAAGAACCCAAGACAGTACTTACCAGATAACCGTGCTCAGGTTTACAATCGTGCGCTCAGTCTTGATGCGAGTCTGAAACGAAACCCTGAAAAGTTGCGCAAAATGCTCGATTTCATGGATGGAATATTTAAGAATGGAGCTGTTGAAAGAGCAGAACCAATTAAGGATGGACATGAAGCTTGGTACATTCCAATCTTTGGAGTAGTGCACCCTAAGAAACCATAGAAGATTCGCGGGGTTTTTGATTCGTCTATTGTGTACCAAGGATGTTCGTTGAATGACTCTTTACTCTCGGGACCTAATTTAACAAACAGTTTGCTAGGCATCTTATTACGTTTTCGCCGAGATCAGTATGCGATAGCTGCCGATATTCAACTTATGTTCTACCAGTTTCATGTTGACAAGAAACATCGGGATTATTTGCGTTTCTATTGGTACGAGAATAATGACCCAAATCGACCTATGGTAGAGTTCAGAATGACCGTTCATGTGTTTGGCAATCGGCCATCACCAGCTGTTGCCACGTATGGCTTACAACGCGCTGTCCAGAATGCGGACCCTGATGTTGTCGAATTTGTGAACAATGAGTTTTATGTTGACGATGCTTTGGTTTCGAGACCTACTGCAGACGCTGCTATCGATCTTGTAAAAAGAACTCGTACAGTGCTACTGACAGAGGGTGGTATACGTTTGCATAAAATTGTTTCGAATGACCAGAGTGTTATGGCTGCCTTCCCTCCCGAGGAACTCGGGAAAGACATTTCTAGTTTATCGATTGATGAAGACAAAACTCTTGTCCAGCATAGTTTAGGTCTGTCATGGGACCTTAAATCAGACTCATTTATATTTACTGTGCCTGAGAATGAAGTGACCTTTACCCGTAGAGGCATTTTGTCCACAGTTAATAGTATCTTTGATCCAATCGGCATGCTTGCACCGATAACCATCGCTGGAAAAGCCTTATTGCGTGAAATATGCCCTCAAGGTGTTGATTGGGATGAACCTATTTCAGATCAGTTTTGCGATCGTTGGACCAGTTGGGTGCATTCTCTTGAAGATCTTAGAACTGTGCAAATACCAAGAATGTACCTAAATTTGTCTCTAAGTCTACTTCAAGACCCTCGGATACTTGTCTTTTCTGATGCGTCAGAAAAAGCTATCGCTGCTGTTGCATACGTCAAGATGGATGACCAGTTAGGATTTATCATGGGAAAGGCAAAACTTGCTCCCCCATTCGGACACAGTGTGCCTCGCCTGGAACTCTGCGGTGCGGTGCTTGCAACAGAAATTGGAGAGTTCGTATCTGATCACCTCAAGGTTGCACCATCTTCCATTTATTACTACACAGACAGCAGGGTGGTTCTCGGATATATTGCGAACCGGACAAGGAGATTTTATACTTATGTTTGCAACAGGGTCTCTCGTATATTGGCAGTTTCATCTTCGACTCAGTGGAAATATGTGACGAGTGACCTTAATCCTGCTGATAACGCCACCAGAGACTATAGCAGGGAGAAGCTTGAAACCTGGTTGGAAGGACCACGGTATCTATGTGAGATTGCCGGGAATAGTGATGAGAACTTTCCGCTTGTTAATCCAGATGAAGACAAGGAGATTAGACATACTGCAACAGTGCTCAAGGCAGAGGTTGTTCCTCATTTTGCGTCTATGGTGGACAGATTTTCAGTGTTTTCTTCTTGGTCGAACCTAGTTAATGTTATATCCATGCTACGTCACATTGCCAGTTCATTTCACTCTTCAAATGACTGCTCAGGATGGCATTATGGATGTCGGGCCGTAATCTCGCCCACATTTAAGAAGGCCACCGAGAACCTTATTTTCCTTCTTGTGCAACAGGAAGCGTTCTCTAAGGAACTCGAAGCACTGAAAAAAGGAAATAAGCTACCCAAAGACAGTTGTCTTTTGTCTTTGTCTCCATATCTAGACAGTGATGACATCATGAGAGTTGGTGGACGGCTTAACCAGATGAAGGATATGGTAGGCTTAGCATCTCTTAACCCAGTGATATTACCGAAGGGACATTTAGCTACCTTAATCATAAGGCACTATCATTCATTGAAGGGTTCACATCAAGGACGTACTATTACAGAAGGTGTGCTGCGCTCAGAAGGTTTTTGGATTATTGGCGCAAAACGACTCATTTCATCTGTGATCCATCAGTGCATTGTGTGTAGGAGGCTGAGAGGACAACCCCAGGAACAGAAAATGGCAGATCTTCCATTGGACAGACTCACTCCAGGTCCACCATTTAGCAGTGTAGGCGTGGATGTTTTTGGACCATGGTCTGTAGTTACCAGACGGACTCGTGGTGGTTCAGCGCAGAGTAAGAGATGGGCAGTGTTGTTTACCTGTCTTGCGTCGAGGGCAGTACATGTGGAAGTGTTGGAAGACATGTCCACTTCTTGTTTCATCAATGCTCTACGAAGGTTCATTGCATTGCGCGGTCCAGTTCAACTGTTCAGATCAGATCAAGGAAGTAACTTCATCGGTGCAGTAGATCATCTGAGGGTTCATGCTGTCAATGTAGAAGATAAAGGTCTTCAGTCGTACTTGCAGGACAATGGTGCTAGGTGGTTGTTCAATGCTCCGCATGCGTCCCATATGGGTGGAGTATGGGAAAGAGCCATAGGATCTGCCCGTAGAATCTTAGATTCCATGCTACTAAAGGAAGGAAATAAAGACCTGACACATGAGGTTCTAGTTACTCTTATGGCTGAAGTGACTGCAGTCCTCAACTCGCGTCCAATCACTGCTGTAGAGTCTGACCCAAACACTCCGATGATATTGTCGCCTAATATTTTATTGACTGGGAAACAAGGTGATGTCGCTCGTTTGTCCGAAAATTTGACCTTGAAAGACGTGTACACGGCTCAGTGGAAACAAGTGCAAATCCTTTCTGATATCTTCTGGAAGCAGTGGCGAACAGCTTATTTGGACAACTTACAGAAGAGATAAAAGTGGTGCGAACCAGTGCGAAATCTTGAACAAGGTGATGTGGTGTTACTCCGGGACAAGGCTGTTCACAGGAACCTTTGGCCTCTCGCAGTTGTCGTTGATGCTATTAAAAGTAGTGATGGTCTTGTACGCAAAGCAACTGTTCGTACTGTTCATGATGGAAAACAAACTGTTTATACCAGACCAGTATCAGAAATGATTTTATTACTTGAAAATTGATTGTATTGATTATTGATTCTTTGAACTGTTTATTGATGTTTTGAAATGGCTAAGTTGGAAATCTGGTCAGACTTTAGTGGTTATCATGCTATAATGATTACCTTTTTGTGTTCACATTGTGAATTTATGAAAATGCACATTGATTTACTTGATAGAGGTTATTTGATTTGTTTAAGCTAAGCAAGTTAGAGATTATATGTTTGAATACTTTTTATCATTGTAAATTTGATTTTATGTGTTAGAGTTGTCTCCTTCGGATATAAGACGGGGAGTGTCGTGTTCCGGATTATGAAATCCGATTTTGGTTTTCTCTTTTGTGTCCGGGCTTCCTTCGCTATGGCTGTAAGCCGATCTTTAGTTTTGACAGTTTTTGCTCCAATTTTTCTCTTGGTTAAACCACAATGTAAGTTATTTAAATCATTTAATAATGTTTTGTATACAATTCTTTGAATTATTGCAATTTGTCAACTATGCATTTGTATTATTAAGCCTAATTCAGTTACATCTATTGTTGAGATTGTGTGGTTAAAAATAGAATTGGCTATAAAACGAAAGTATGAGAAATACTAATTTTGAATGTTGAACATGTGCATTGTTTGGTGAATTATTGGAGTGCCAGAATTTTGAATTGTCAATTTATGTATGTGTGATCTATATATTTGATTAAGTACATGATATTATATGATTTTGGGCAGTTGATAGAAAACTCTTTAATTTATGTTAAGAGTTATTTTTAGTAAGTGTGCGTCCGTCCGTACACACAGTCAGTCTGTCTGTCTTAGAAATTGTGTGATTTTCAATTATTTCAAGGTTATATTGTTTTAACAAGTTAATACTCGAATTATTGTATAAATCAGGTGAAATATTATGTTTATTTTCACTTTTGTATGATTCTATTGATAATTTGTGTTACAGAAGTGCTTTCTGTATTTTTCAGCTTTTTACCACATTACATCAGGGAATAAACACGTAATCTTTAGCCTGCTGCGTATCTTATTATTTGCCTGGAAGTGGTTAGCTGCTACTGCAGTGATATATATATATATATATATATATATATATATATATATATATATATATATATATATATATATATATATATAAGAGAGAGAGAGAAGGGGCGTGTGTGTGGGGGTGGGGGTGGGGGGTATGGTCTCAATTTAAATATACTATATGATTTAAACATCCTACTCGACAATTTACGATTTGGATCCATAGGTTGGGGCAGATCGAGGTATCTGCTCTAAATATGACACCGTATGCTTGAATTTATACGTCATTTTGAAAATAAAGGTCAAATACTTTGCTAGTTTTGACAGGACAGGGTATTTTTATGTAAGACTTCTATGTCCCAGTCAACAGGGCGAGCGCCCTTGTATTCGCCATTGCTATACATGACCCTTACTGGATACATTATTACAATACGTAATAAGGGAGATACTGTTCATAGGCGGATCTAGAAATTTTTGAAAGAAAAAAGGGGAGGGGAAGGCACAGTCTCCCATTGAAAAGGGGGGGGGGTGCTGTTAGGCGAGCGCCCTTGTATTCGCCATTGCTATACATGACCCTTACTGGATACATTGTTACAATACGTAATAGGCGGGCAGATCTAGAAATTTTTGAAAGAAAAGGGGGGAGGGCACAGTCTCCCATTGAAAAGGGCGGGGGTTGCTGTTAGATAAAATCATTTTATTGTATAGAGTTACATGATGTAGATTAAGTAGGTAGTGATGTAACAAACGGCAGATACGTTGTTACACTGATATATTGAAACTTATTTGATGCTATTTCAAGCAACATTATTGAATACCGAGAGAATATTTCATCACTGAAATATTTAATAGGACAAAATTTACGTTTGTCATTCGAATGAAAGAGCAACACGTAGACACGTAAAATTTTCAGTTAAAGAAAGTTATTGTCCTCTGAACTTTGTTATATTACGCTGTTATAATAAGAACAAAGGTTAAATTTGTATATCTTAATCTTGTGTGAAAAGTATTGATAGAGAAAAAAGTATTGCGTGTGTGTGTGTGTGTGAGAAGGGGGGGGGGGGTGTTTAAACCTAAAGGTCGTCACATGAAAATATATGGGTATAGTCTCTATAAATGTTGCAACAGAATTGGAATAGAATGCATTGTGTTATTTAAAATAAATGACAAGCGATTTTCTTTGTGGTCGATTTGCTGTCAGTAATGGTGTATTAAATTCGCTTTTCGTATAAAATTTATTGGTACTGGTCACATTCAAATATTATTTATTTATTTATTTATTTATTTATTTATTTATTCACTAATTTATAGATCTGGAGCTTCTTTTTTATATATATATTTTTATTTTTTCTTCACTATTTAAATACACAGTAATGAAACAGTGATATTTACCAGGAATATATGTACATACATTTTCATTTGGAAATACAAATGTATATATAAATCTCGGTAAGAAAAGCCTTTGTATTGTAATACGCCTCTGCTGGGTTTGTTTGGTTTTGAATAATGCATCAGTAAAATTAAATTTAGAGATTCGTTAATATCATTTCACTTCAAAACACCGTACAAAAATGCAAGATATGTTTTATTTATTTTCTCTTCCCTTTTTTTCTAATTCACCACTAATTAACTCATCACATTTTATATACATTAATGCTAATAGGGCTTATAGAAGGGACCGTATAGAAGTACGCGCGGCCACGATCGCACGGCCGGAGGGCATCGCAGTAGGTGTCAGTGTTTTTCAGAGTTTTGCAGAGTTTTTCAGTGGCGTCAGAGTTTTTCAGAGTTTTGCAGAGTTTTTCAGGGTCGTCAGTGTTTTTCAGAGTTTTTCAGGGTAGACTTCAGAGTTTTTCAGTGTTTATCAGGGCTGTCAGAGTTTTTAAGTGTTTTTCAGGCAGACTTCAGTGTTTTTCAGGGTGTTGCAGAGTTTTGCAGTGAAAAACGGGATTCTCAGGGGTTTTTGGACCCAGTAGTGTACCTTCCCAGTCATTGCAAAATTTGCACAAAGAACACACATTTAAACATTTATAAATAATCCTCCATATAGAGAATAAGGATTAACAAGTTTCTCAAGACGAGAATTTATGATAAAAAATAACACGAAACTTTTTATGGAGTAATACTCTTGATGTGTACGAGTTCCCACTACCAGTCAGAGTGGACGAGGTTCCGGACGTTGTTTCCTCTAAAAAGGTTTGGGCATGGCCTATCATAGAGTCCACAACTCCCTCTCAGTAAATGTGCAAAGTTTAACACTGTAGATGGGCTCAATACAAGACCTGTTGTCTTTGCGATGATGTCGGGGTCACACTTTCGATGTCGAAAGCATTCAATTATTATAGGAGTACAAATCCAAGATATTGTTCCGAAATCCACAACTCGAAATCGAAGAAACACGACAATACATATGTAAATATAATATAAACAATCACGAAACTCTGTCAAAACAGAGATGGGATCAGGTGCCATGGAGGAGTGGGCATCCCCTGCCGACGGTCGTGATGCCATAAGTATAAGGGAAATAGTATTAGTCGCAGTCACAGAATTAGGAAACGGCACAGCCGTAGTCAAAATAGGTATATGTCATAAGCAGTAAGAATACTGCTGTATAGTAAAGGTAATACAGATGGTTTAGGTACTGTGAAAAAAGGAAATCAACATGTCCGACAACGATACATCATATGAGCAAATAAGGTCTTTTTAACGACCGTAAAATTTGCAGAATGTTGACATAGGTCGTGATATCTCATATCCTTGTTTGAGTAAATTTTCTCCCAGTAATTGGCTTCGATAAATGAAAGAGCAATACTCAGATGACGCTCGCGCATATCGAATTAATTGGGATATATAAACACTGTGAGCAGGTGATAAAGGAATGTTGCTACTAGTATATGGGAAGTTAACAATGGGGAGACTAAAGTCATCACGTTTGTCATAAATTGAAGTAGTAAGTTTACCATTTCGTTCGACATCATAAGTAGATCTAAATATGAAGCAAATGAATTGGATATTTTAGTGTCGTTAATTTCAAGTTCCTTTGGATATATTGTATGTACGTATATATCAAAGGTTTTATTATTTATAGATAGTACATCATCAATATATCTGAATGTAAAATTAAAAGATAAGGCCAATTGCTTCTTATTTTGACTTATAAGATTTTGTATAAAGTCATATTACGAAAGGAACAAATCGGCTGGCAAAGGAGCACAGTTAGTCCCCATAGGGATTCCGATGGTTTGTTGGAAGACCTGGTCACCGAACACAACATACATATTGTCAATCAGAAAGTCCAGCATGTTTTTATGACATCTTCAGAGTACTTATATATAAATTCAGAGTGGTTTTTCTCGCAATATGTATCTGGATATCCTAAAACAATAAATTTATATCAGCGTGAACCCTTTTTGGTGAAGAAACAGTTTTTCAATTTATCATGAGGTATGGTGGTATAAAGTGTAGAAAAATCATGTCTTAATGAATTTAATAGTTGTCAGATTTTAAGATGTTAAGTTTTTCAATAATTCTTTGGAGTTTTTTAGTATCCAAAACTGATTAACACCACTTCGAGAGTAAATCATATCGGAGTACGTCTGAAGTTTCTCCTTGATTGCAAATAGTATTTTGGTAAGAAGGGCTGATAGAGGTTTTGTGGAACATTTACTGCATCCTGCAATGAACCTATGTTTATATTGATCTTTGTGTTATTTAGGGATCCAATATAAATAGGGTAAATCGAACTCACTATCCTTAGTACTTAGGTTAAAGGTACTCAACACTGATTTATGGTTATTAATAATTTCATCTAGTGAAAGTGTAGAGCGAGTGTAAGTGGGATTTCCAGTAGATTTGATAATGCCAAATTCCTCTAAAAGACAATTTATATAAAACGCCTTGCAAATAAAAACGATATTGTTCGAGGCTTTATCAGCTGGTACTAACACATATTTGTCATGTATTCTTTTGAGTTCTTCTCTGACTCTTGGGTCGTCGAAGACAGACGGATGACTGGTCTTCATGTTCCTTTTTAAATTACTAATACGTTTGCGTATCAAACCTCTTACACTCTTAACCCATTCTGACAACGTATTTAGCTCAACTTCTTCACGTTCTGCCCATCTACGGGCATAGTCCTCTACCGAATCCATAGCAATACGGAAGTTGGTTCGCCAATTAAATGTTTTAGGGTCTTTAAAGTTTGGACCACTGGTAATTAGCTGACGAAAAGTTATATTGTTCACGATGTTGACATAGCCAGTAATGACGTGACCAACAGGACTATATGTAAATTTGGATAAGGAGCATGGTTTTGTGTAAGATGTTTTATATCTAGGCACTTCAAAGTTTGTTTGTAATCAAACAGTTTAGAAGCAATGGTTGGTGTATAGCTGTAGGATATGCATGGTGTTTCTGTATATTTAAAGTATGGTGGAATGCAAGACTGAACTTTCGTATGGTTGAGGATATATGTTCAATGCAACTATGCCTTTATTGGCAAACTTCAGAAGCCAACTAGAACATTTGACCCTCTTACATCATTAAAAATTGAGATGAATTCTGCTGGATACATATTGTTAAAAAGTCCAAACTTAGATAAAATATCTGAATAAGATCAATAAAAGTAATATTAAACGAAATCTGATGTCACTGATGTCTCTATGTTTTAATTTCATTTTCAACCATTTTCATTCAATAATATATATATGCGCATTACAAATATTGAGTACTAGACTTATTCATGTAATCTATCAGAAAGCTAACTGTTTAAAATACGAAATTAACTGGTGTCACATGACTATGGCGCTAACAACAAGGTACCACAGTGGATATTAACCGACACCTGGAATTCAGAGTTGAGACTAGGTGCCCGAGAGGAGTGAGCATCTCCTGATTGACTAGCCACACACGCCGTGAAAGCCCTTACACACAGCAGCCTTTATATAAACATGAATGTGAACAAACTGCCACATACCATCAGGAAACGGGGTATAATAACACTTACGTCAAACCCAGGTAAATCCATTACAGTAAAAGCATCGTCTCAGTGTTTTAAGGGACGCAAGTTTGAATTCAAGGATATTTATTGAATTAAGCCAAGCAATATTCATATTTATTTAGTTTGACAGTCTTTGTTTTGTGGAGAATTTGAGTATGAGAGTTATTCGATAATTGGCATCTTTTAAATACATGTTTATTAATACGTTACCTATCACAGATTGTTCATAGGAATTTTGCTGTTCGAATTCCTGTCTAGCAAATGAATTTTTAGCATTATTTAATGACGTAAAATGACACAATTTTGCCTACAGTAAAGTACGTACATACATTTATATCTACCCTGGATATTAGATGTATGTAATTTAAATCAATAAAAAAAACGGGGAGTATAGCAAAGGTTAGCAAATTAAAGCTATGAGCAATGCTAGTGTTCAGTTGTTGAACTTGAAGAGTCCAAATTTAAAGTATCTATATACATGTGAATACGTATATATAAGCAATATGAATTTTTAAGGTTGTTCTTTTATTTTTGAATATTGAAAACAATTCCAGTGAAATATAAACGTTATGCCTTATCGAGTCCATATTTCATTTTTCCTATCTATGCATCCTACAAAATGCGTTTGTCTTCTTTTATGCCGTTCATTTTGCACATTATCACCAACATCATGCTACTACCCTGTTTATATAATGACAGTAAATGTTAGACCGTTTTCAATATACGTTTGTAAAATGGGGGGATTAACCACATCTTCATGGAATAGGAAGACAATATCGTGCACAAGGTCATATTCAGTCAAATGGGAATCCCAATTTATTTGAAGTGAGAACGGGTACACATATATACACACATGAACAGATGTAGGAGACAAGGACCAAAATCAAATTACCCTATTCACGGCATGAAATGCTGTCGATCGAAACTCCCGTGTCGGAAACGCACTTTGACAACTGTGTGTATGTATAGATATTATGTCAAATCCAGTATAGTCAAAAAGTTCAAGATTGATTGTTGGTATGATAAGATCCCAAACTGTCGGTTAACGTTCTTGAAAGGGAATGTCTCAGATTGTACCAGATCGCTATATCGATTATAGTCCTTCATCAATGCCAATTTCAAACGTTCTTTAATATATCCTTGTGAGAGTAGTTTCGTTCGTTCTCAGAACCAAATCTTCGTATTTAAAACATAGCGTATGAAATTGTGAAATGAAAACGCTCTGTGCGGGAGAGGAAGGTATGTTGCTTCTCAGAAAAGGGGAGTTGGTAATAATGAAATTGAATTCGTCACGCATTTGATAAAGAGAGGTTAATTAAGAAACGAACCATGTTCACTAATTGATAGGAGTATATTGATGTATGAATATGTATTTATTAATTCGAGTTCTTCTGGATATATGATGTAGAGGTGATCTAAAAACACAGTGCTGTTAATTGAAAAACATCGTCAGTGTATCTGTATGTATGATTGATCTGAGATACCAATTGCTTATTGCTTTTGGATTGCTGAGACTGTATGAATTCAGCTGCGAATGCATACCAAAAAGAAAGTCGTCCAGATAGAGCGCGCAATTTGTACCTATTGGATTGTCAACAGTCTGCTGGAACAATTTCACATCAAATATCACAAAACATTATAAAGAATTCAAACATTTGGATAATCTCGTTTTCTGTATACTTGCTGGAAAACAATGTACAGTATTTATACATGATCTGTAAAAAAGTTGACAATCACGATGAAATTCCTATAATTTCACTACTCTCTCAGCTTCCCATCACTTCAAAATAACTGGTATTATATTGTAACAAAATGGCCAGTTACCCTATGGTTGTCAAAATTACCAGTCAACCTATCACTAAACCAGTGTATCTACGATACAGTGATTTACAAAGCAACAGAAAATCAAGGATAAAAGACTTTGACTTGCTTAAGACACATTTACTTATATTGAAAAAAAAAACAAAACAAAACAGGCAAATGCTTGTGTTTAAGGGATTTGAACTCGAACAGAAAACCATCTCCGTATTTGAACTCACCTTTTATCAGTGGGAAATGGAGAGGTCGGACGAGGAAATAATTTGAGTCACCATTCAAGGAGTCCCTTTGTCGAGTCGACGATAAATGCATCACCGATATATTAGACAAGCTAGGTGCAAAGTTGACATCAGAAACAAAATATGAGAAGATTCGAAACCCGTCAACAATGACAAATAAATTCAATTTGAACCGGTTTACCTACATACAGTTCATATCAGATTAGAAGATCTTACCTTTAACTAGCTTTTTGTGGGCTTAAAGTGTTGTGTTTTTCACCGCGATGTACTGCTAGGGAGACAAACATATGCGCCACGAATTCTAGTTCAAATCCTGAAGTAAAGTTTGCCATGAATCGGGTCACAAACCAGGCTCCAGTTTTATGAAAACCGCCAGTAGGATGTGATTTCATTTCGTGGGAAAGATTACCCTCTACTCTATGAATGTGAAATGAATATATTTGGACACAGCCACCGCCAAAATACGTTTTTCAATATGCGAAGGCTATGAGGTCCGCAGACATACTGAGGCTATAAACATTCAGTAAGTTGTCATCCAACTTGACGTTAAGCGTATCGGCAAACAAGTGATTTCATCTAACCAATAGGAAGAAACAAAAGAAGATGTGATGCGTGAAATAATAGAAAAGAAATTTAAACAGTGCAGTAAATTTAAAGACCAATTATGGAAATCGGAAAACAAAGCCCCTATCGTGGAAGCTAGGTATAGCGATAGCTGGGGGATCAGGCTTTGACAAAGACGACACTCTACTCAATGCCCAGAAGATAGCCTGGATATACACTCTAGGTTCTTGCTAAGAACAGAAAGATCAGCAGGAATCCAAGCGTCTTACGTCAAATGACCCGACTCCTCTACGTGTGACTTACTCTATACAAAAGAAGGTTTTACATGGTATAACGGTGGTACAGTTCTCTAAAATCGATCACATTTTCATATCATCTCATCTATGTTTTATACCAAATAAACATTTTCAAATTATTTAATCGACGTTTTATCCCAAATAATGTAACTGCGAGGGGAGTTCCCGGCTTTCACTCAAATGGTGTAAGACTGTCTGTCCACGTGTCTAAAACTTACTTTGGATATATCTGGCAATATGCGCGGGCCAGAATATTGGAAATTTAATACTTGAAAATAACGAATTTCTAAATTCATTGAATTTTCTTCTTGGACAACATTTGTGAAAATGATAATGACCCACATACACATTGGGAAAATGTAAAATCTTCAATTAAAATATTTTGTGTTAAGTTTTCGAAGGAACTAGGAAATCGCTTAAAGGTACATTTAAAGAAATAAAGAGTTGAATAAAATAGAAATATTAGAGTCGTGCAATATCGATATGAACAGGAAGCGTCACTTACAGGAAGGTTTATAAAATCTCGTAATTGAGAAATTAAAAGGAGCTCAAGTCAGATCAAGAGCAAATTGGGTAGAAAATGGTGAAAGAATACTTCATGATTTTGAGATTAGAAAATGTTACTCAAAAAGATGAAATATTGCATAAATGTGCGCTTTTTATGAAACGTTATAAGAATATTACTATATTGAAGAAACAAAATTGATTAATATTTCTGTGATGTCTATATTGATACTAACGTGAATGAAAATGACAGACAAATACAAGATTTATTCCTAAAAATAGAATAATTGCATTATTTACAATAATAAAAGCTCTGGGCTAGATGGACTGCCTAGTTATTTTTATAAAAAAAATTGGTCAAAACTTAAAAAACACTTCTTTACTACCATTTAAAATTTGTTTTGATGCAAATATATTTCTCTGTTTTCTCAGAGACTATCCTTTTTATCTTTTTATTCAAAAGATAAGAGCATATCAAATAACTATAGATCAATCAGTTTGACTAACACTGATGACAAAATCACTGCCTTTCCTTTTGCAAAACGATTACAAATACATGTAGTCAAGGGCAATATAATATCAAATAATCAGCCTGCCTATGTTACATTTAAGTTTTATAATTCAAAGAATTTTAAAACTATCTATAACAATCTAGATTGTTATAGATAGTTTTATAATTCAAAATAATTCAAAGAATTTTAAAACTATCTATAACAATCTAGATTGTTATAGATAGTTTTAAAATTCTTTGAATTATAAAACTTAAATGTAACACCTATATTAAAGGTAGACTTATAGAACTAAACGCAAGGATAATGGCAGAAATCGCTTAAACGTACATTTAAAGAAATAAAGAGTTGAATAAAATAGAAATATTAGAGTCGTGCAATATCGATATGAACAGGAAGCGTCACTTACAGGAAAGTTTATAAAATCTCGTAATTGAGAAATTAAAAGGAGCTCAAGTCAGATCAAGAGCAAATTGGGTAGAAAATGGTGAAAGAATACTTCATGATTTTGAGATTAGAAAATGTTACTCAAAAAGATGAAATATTGCATAAATGTGCGCTGTTTATGAAACGTTATAAGAATATTACTATATTGAAGAAACAAAATTGATTAATATTTCTGTGATGTCTATATTGATACTAACGTGAATGAAAATGACAGACAAATACAAGATTTATTCCTAAAAATAGAATAATTGCATTATTTACAATAATAAAAGCTCTGGGCTAGATGGACTGCCTAGTTATTTTTATAAAAAAAATTGGTCAAAACTTAAAAAACACTTCTTTACTACCATTTAAAATTTGTTTTGATACAAATATATTTCTCTGTTTTCTCAGAGACTATCCTTTTTATCTTTTTATTCAAAAGATAAGAGCATATCAAATAACTATAGATCAATCAGTTTGACTAACACTGATGACAAAATCACTGCCTTTCCTTTTGCAAAACGATTACAAATACATGTAGTCAAGGGCAATATAATATCAAATAATCAGCCTGCCTATTTTACATTTAAGTTTTATAATTCAAAGAATTTTAAAACTATCTATAACAATCTAGATTGTTATAGATAGTTTTATAATTCAAAATAATTCAAAGAATTTTAAAACTATCTATAACAATCTAGATTGTTATAGATAGTTTTAAAATTCTTTGAATTATAAAACTTAAATGTAACACCTATATTAAAGGTAGACTTATAGAACTAAACGCAAGGATAATGGCAGACATCTTTGAATTTTGTGATAAGTTTGGTGGGGATTGACTATTATTATTTCTGAATTCCAAAATGCATTTGATTCCGTCGAATGGAATTTATAATTAAAGCACTTAAATCTTTTAATTTCGGAGGCAATTCCTTAAGGATGTTGGCTCCTTTGATTCCAAGTAATGTCAATTTTCTAAAACGTATATGAAAACAAATACACACATGTATTAAGTTCAAAAATATAGAAAAATCAATTTTATATCAATGCTAAATTCTGAACTTTTATAAAAGTAGGGGTATTTTTTATTGTCATTTAGAGAAAATGAGCTGGCATGGCGACCATGTATAAGTTGATAATAAAAAATACTGAAGCAATCCAAAACCAACCAGAAATATTTATAGTGATAAAGTGTGTTGTAAAAGATACAGACGGTACTCTTAGAAATCATCTACTTCCTATATCGGATAACAAGTTGTTTTTTACCCAACCCCTTTAGGAAAATATGACATATATGACAGTGGCTTGTTAGACTAAATATAAGTAGTTTCAGGCAATATGTTTGCTTTTTTAACGTAAAATTTACCAAAAAGTTCAAATCCAACGGCATTAAAAACGGTTCTCTAAACATTTCCACACCATAACTTTCTCCTATACCCTTCTCAGCGTGCTGTTTTATGCGCATGTACAGGAATTGACATATTATAACATTTCAGGTACCTTTATAAAGGTACAGTATCTATATATAGGTATATACATATATTTGGGGATATCCTGGACCTGTTAAAGAAAAAAGAGGAGTTACTGGCTCAGTTATGTGGCAGAAGTCACCATGGAGCTATATAATACATGAATATAAATAATATACTAGAACATATAACACATTACAAAAATATTTGATTGTAGTGCAATTACGATACCGACTTAGGACGGTCATTTAATTTGACAAAAGCCAAACAAATGGTGTGGTTAACCGGTTTACGGGCCCACCTTCCCACTCACCGTAACAGCAGAACAATCAAAGGATGTACATTTAAAGTGGATTTGAACATAAACACTAAAGGTCACGTTAATAGTCATTAAATGACCATATATATTCCACGAGCAAACTATCATACATCACGTAATATCAAATAATACAGTTAGGTTGTCCCAAATTGCCACCATCAAACCATATTTCCTCATAATTCACTACTCTAACAAGGCCTCAAAGTCTTGTACAGCTATTTAATCCTTCTTGTCAGAAACGAATACTATTTAATCCTTCTTGTCAGAAACGAATACTATTTAAATACAGAGATTTTAGAGAGTCAGATCATAAAACGGAGTTGAGGGATATGAGACAAAATAAAGAAAAGGATTTCTTTATTTATTTCCGTTCCCACTGTCATAAATCTCGTTGATTTATGTGTGTGTATATATAGATTGATTGATGATTTATAAGTCATAAGTCAATACCCGTTTTTAAGAGTTTAAGAGATAAATGTGTACTTCAAATTTGTAAATATCTTAATACTAGTATCTCCCCAATAAATATCCCTGGTATAGGATGGATTCTTTGTTTTTCACTTCTCTATCAATTAAGTCAAGTAAGTAATATGTTCAGTTTCGGTCTTGTGCATAATTGAGGGACATAAGATATTAAAATGGATATATGGTGCAATAAATCTATACAGGGTTATATGTTCCTATATTAAACATTCGTTTAAAGATCTTATATATCGCTCAGCAGTTCAGTTTAAATATATCTTGATACATCAAAGAAAAATGAATTACAATAATGTTCGAATCAGTGTGGTCGTAAGTTTTTGTACCTTCTTTTGATATTTTGTTGCAAAATATTGAACAATTGACTTGGAAAACAATCTCAAGCAACATCGAAGAAGAAATACAACTTCACAAAAAAGAAATTTGAATCAATATGAAACTAATTATGGTATCTATCTTACGGAAATGTTATGTATCATAGCATTAATATAGCATTAACATAACATAATCATTTTCAGAACTATCGAAATATGTGATAATGTCAACTTGTATAAAATCGAAGTGCATTGTTATCAATCTATTTCAACTTGAGAAATACATGTATGACATTAAAAAACTCTATCGAGAAGTTTTACATTTGATTTATAGCTATGCATACCATTGTTGTCAGTTGTACCATTTGTCTTATGATTTAGTAGTTTTTATCTGAACGAGGAAGTGCAACATGTAAGGATTTACTTTTTATTGTGGTAAGTACATTTGTTTGTACAAATTTATTATCTAATTTTAAAATATTATTATAATCCTTATTATAAAAAGATTACTATATCAAACCGGTCATCCGAAAGAAAATTTAGTTTAGATATATCCATGATTCTAGTTTAATTTTTTCTATTATTCGATTGATATAAGAATACCCACTAAACACTATATAAAAACCGAGGATTAAAAGAGACACCCCTCTTCTCTCTCTCTCTCATTTTTACGCTTACATTTCTAACACAGCGTCTTTGTTTTCTATGCGTTTCTCGCAAATTTCGTCAGTTGTGTTATTTCTGCATTTATATTTAATTTCCCCGTTTAATGTGGTGAACAATACGAGTATTTTTTATCATAGATGAAGGGTGTGCTTGAAAAAGATCATTCAGAATTCCCTAGAAAATTGAGTAGGAGTCCATTTACGGTATTTGTAATTACTAAAATGCACTGAAGCATAGATATATTATTAAGTGGTCTTTTAAGCGCTGTCACTTAGCTTAGTCAACGAATTTAGGTCGCTTAGAAGTCGCAAAATTTTTAATGATCCAGGGGAACCAAATTTGTTGTCTTCACATGTCGTAAAATGTTGCTTTGCAGGAGTTCAACGAATTTCCCTTACATCACACAACTCATGTGAGTAATGACTCGCAATTTATCGTAATTTCACGTAAGATAAAATTGCAATATTGTAAAAATGTGTACCTCGTACCATACTACGCGAGTTTTGAGCGTTATCATAATCAGAAATGGATTAGTCAGCAGATAGTTAAAGGATTTATAATGAGATTATTTAATAATTCGTATAAAAGTAAATTTGCCATTCCCATTGCCACATTCACATGGATTACGAAAACAATGACTTTTTCTTTGATATTCATTGTATACGATTTTGACTTTTTGTCCCAGGTATACCGTTCAGCAAAGTTATGTTATTCCTTGGAAGATAATTGAGTCACCGAACATGTCTAACGCTCATTCAATCAACAGACTCTACCTTCTGTCAAGATACACCAGTGGAGCTTCCAATTAGGGTCCACCATGTACTTTATTGACGAAGTTGTCTACTAAACAGATGTGAGAGGTGTTGCTTGTCAGCAGGAGATGTCTGCTCTCCCTGGACACCTAATCTCACTGCCTTTTGGGGTTAACACATGTTCCAGAAGAAGATTGATCTATTCTATTGTTAATATTCTATGCTACATGGTTTTACGATATTATGATAGTCTACTTCGTTTTACCCATAATATTATCATTCTATTTTTAGAATAAAAACTCAGAATAAATTACTGTCGTCTTCCTTTTTAACAAGACATCAGTTGTATGCAGCATTTTCATTTTCAGTGTCCCCACTATATTACATAATCCTATTATTTACCTAACCGTGGTGCATTTATTTTGTAAAAAAGCGAAAGTGTAAATTAATACATACTTTTTTATTTGTTTTCAGGATATGCTTCACTATGGTATATCCAATCACTTGAAACAAGAATGAATTACCCAGTGGATGAATCCATAATTTATGTCATTATATTGACTGCAATATATGACACATCTGCTATCTACGCCACTACAGATTCAAAAAGTAACATTTTATTTTCCTCTCGTGTTCACTGTTCACTAGAATGTGTATGTAATTCTATAACTTGAACAACTATGGCGATGTTACCATCAAAGAAAAAATTTCTCTTACTGGGAATCTTCTCCCATATATAATTTCCTAGGTTCCATGGATGTCAACTATGGTATGTTGCTGTGAATGAATTAGTGATAAAGAACAGGCTATTTGCCTGTCATACATCGTTATAAGTGGCAATCTTTCTAAAAGAGAAACCTAAAAACATCTGACAAACCTGTATGACAAAAACACAAAGGTCATGCACACAAAGCATGATAATAATAGATTATATACTGAAAAAGGACATTACAAAAACATTCGATTGTGCTGCGGTTACGATACCGCAAACACATAGAGAAATATCCATATAGCCAACAGCATTCAATATCTTCAAATGTTTATAAATATTTTGAGCATGGTTACTTCCAGGGCTTCTATATTTTGAGCATGGTTACTTCCAGGGCTTTTAATCTAAGTGCAAAATCAAATTATGTTCAGAATTTAAGAAATATCCCCCTGTCTTATTTTTTTTTTTCATTATTGTTGTTCTATTTATTAATTTATTTTTTTGAATTTGTCAGTCACATACGTTTAACGTTGGTACAATGCGTCAGACATTACATGATACCTTTGACACAGAATCCGAACGAAGCATGAATCAACATAAACTACAATTCATCTAACGCAAGATTGGAATAATACTATTGGAGACCATGAGATTCGTATTTTCAGTCATGAAATTTTATAAATCACACTACGGAATATTTCCTTAATGCATAGCTTCGTCCTTTGACCAATTCTTTGGCTCACTTTTTCGGGCACTTTGGACCTAACTTAGAAGTCTCCATTCCTTTCTTTGAATTGACCATTCTGCAGTGGAGCCGCCACCGTTTTACGATCGAATACTTTTGCCATCATTTTTGTAGTGTCATGCGTGGATTCGAGTGAAAGTTATACAAATGAGTCGGATGTCTTTTTCCTTTCCGCCGTCACCATGTACGTTAATTATTCGTGGTGTGGCGTTAAACAATCAAATCAATCAATCTTTTTCCTTGTTCGACTTCTTTTTACTAGATTGTTTTAAACTCTGATGACGAAATATTTATATGAATATATTATTTTAGGTAGATTTAATGATGCAAACATTTCTGAATTATTCTTGCAGTTGTGAGTACTGGTGTTACATACGACGGATGCTTTCAGGTCCCCGACAATTTGACTGATAAGATAGGATTTTTAAACGTTTCCCACTGCACACAGAACTGCGCAAAAAGTGGTTATATGTACAAGCTTCTGTTAAACGATGTAAGTTCAAAATTTATCTCTATACAAAATGGAAAGGCAAAACCGTATATATATCCCAAAATATATCAATGACTATACATGTATATTTCATTATTATTCGATCTCACATGGTGTACTACAGTTGATTTATCTCAATTAAGGCGGGAAATTCTCAAATTTGAATGAAGTTTTACATGTCGGATGAGATTAGCCGAAAGGTGATTCCTCCCAGGCACCTGGTCTGATTGACAGTTGTCTATTAATGTCCAAACATGGTAATTTTGTGTGGGTGTCATTGTCGGATTAAGTTTTTCATATCCTACACTAGCGTATGCCCTTATCTTTATGAACGTTATGTAATTCTATCAAATGTTCTAAATTGGGTATTTAGAAAGACAACGAGAATAACATTAGATTCGTATGGCACTTTCATCTCTCAAATAAAAATAATCTGCTTTGTTGTTTTTTTTTTCATATAATATTAATTTTAGTCACAATATGCTGTTATATATTTGACATGAAATAATCATCACAACTCTTGAAGACTCCGCTTTTCCTCAGTATCTTGATGATTTGTTTATGATTAAACGTGCGTTTAAAGGAGCATATACAATGACATGCAGAAAATGAATGACAACTTTGACATGTAAAGTAATTAATAACTACATTTGGGTGGGGTGTATTGCATTCGAACCATTATTAATACGGATTGTTATTTAAGATGTATTCCGTTTGGATTACAGTTAGGGTTTGGTTATAACTTTTGGCTTTCAGTTTAGATTGATATTCTGTTCAGGTTAATTTTACATTACAATTGTTTAAGGTGATTCGCTGTTGAAAATCAATATAATTATAAAGTTGATTTTTTCGTTTTAAAAGAAGTATAAACATTTTTCAGAAATTTAAGCATGATTTGGGTATGGGTACATGAGTTAGGTTTTTTTTCTGTAGGCCTTTATAGGTAAGAGGGTGTAAATCTGACAGTTTTTTGTTAAAATCAGCATGAAATGTGTATGATGTATATGATAAGGATTTTAAGTAACTTATTTGAAAATAAAAATAATGGATAAACTATTAAAAGTGTTTATAAATAAACAATCAACCTATGAAAAATAGTGCTTTAAAGAACAGCATTATCAATTTTGTGTATGTCTAAAGAGTGAAAAAAGACTAAGAAAAATAACACGGCAGTATACAGTGAATTTATGTTATCTGTTAATTGATTTTTTCACTTCATTTCACAGGTAATATATTGCATTTTCAAATAATATAAAATAAATTATGTTTACATGAGTTAATTTAGGTGTTATTTAAGTTTGAAGCCCCTCTGAAACCCATTTTCTGTTATTGCACTATGCAAAACAATGGGTGGGTGTCTTACAAAGTGGAATTGTTTATGACAAAATTATCAAGAAGTTTATTTTTATGTTTCATTACATGAAAGAAATATTAAACTCAAATTATGTAATTTGATGTGTAGTTACCTGAGTTACTTTGGGAGTTATTCCTGCTTGAGGTTCCTCTTGCGCCCTTTGTTCCTAAATTTAACTATAGTTTCATATGTAACCTTGGCAAAACTTGTTTTCATCATTACCAACTTCCCTTTCCTCTCCCCCATATGGCGTCTTAATTTCACAACTTATACGTTATGCCAGGATATGTTCTAAGTATGAAAATTTCGTTCTGAGAGCGAGGCTTCTTGCCACGAAACTACTCTCACAGGGTTATATTGAGGAACGTTTGAAATTGTCACTGAGGAAGTTGTATGGTCGATATAGGGACCTAGTGCAATTTCAGATTCATTTTTCTAGAATGTAAACCGATACTTTTGGGACATGACCATACAAACTAACCATCTAAACTTTTTGACTATACTTGTTTTGAAATAATACGTATATATACAGACATTTGCTCACGTGTATTTCCGACGTCGGAATGTCAGTTAAACAACATTTCCTTGAATAGGAAAATTTGACTTCGTGTTCTTGTCTCCTTCTTGTGTTCATACGTGTATAATTATGTATTTATTTCCTTGACTTGAAAAGTTGTTGCAGGACTATTGCGACGTGTGATGCTTGCTTACTCCTCCTAGGGACTTGGTCTCATCTCCATTTTATTGAGTTATGCATTTGTCTGAATATGATATGACATTGCCCATGTAACAGCCTATTCTATTCCCCGAAGAGACATATGCGTAGTCATTCGTATTAGTCTTATATACAGTGCTTTGTTTCGTCTGTTTTTAAGAGAAATCACGCCGGGTGTGGCTAGCCAAACAGGGGACGCTCATTCTTCCCGGGCACATGACCTCACCTCTGAATTTCATGGGTCCGTGAATGTCCATTGTGGTGCATTGTTGTTAGTGCCATAGCCATGTGACACCATGGCCAGTTACTTTCGTGTTTTACATTATCGTCACACGCATGTCCCTTGCAGTGTTGAGCTCTTAAAAAGTTCCCCGTGGAGAGTTTGACTTAAGTGTTATTATACCCTTTTTCCTAATGCTGTGTGGCTTTTATACCATTATGTGTTTTACAATACCTTACGTGTTTATATTTTTATGACCTCTCAATATGCGATACCTGTTGGCCCTTGTTCTTTACGTGGAGGATTATTTATAAATTTTTAAATGTACGTCTTTTGATTATTCTGCTGTTACGGTGAGTGGGAAGGTGGGCCCGTAAACCGGTTAACCACACCATTTGTTTGGCTTTTGTCAAATTAAATGACCGTCCTAAGTCGGTATCGTAATTGCACTACAATCAAATATTTTTGTAATGTGTTAAATGTTCTATTATATTATTTATATTCATGTATTGTATAGCTCCATGGTGACTTCTGCCACATAACTGAGCCGGTAACTCCTCTTTTTTCTTTGACACTTTATACATTGTTCGTTCACATTCCTGTATATACAGTGTCGAGTTGTATTTGTTTCGTCGGTATTTAAGGGCATTTACGGCGAGTGTGGCTATGCAAACATGGGACGCTCACTCTTCCCGGGCTCCTGGTCTCAACTCTGAATTTCAGAGGTCCGTTAATGTCCACTGTGGTACATTGTTGTTAGTGCCATAGCCATGTGACACCAGATTTTTCGTGTTTTACTTTAAAATAAAAACACATATACACAATGTATCTTTTTGCACGTTTTTACGTTACGTTGATGCACCATTGGATCCCTTTTTGATTTTTACGCAAGCCAAGGCAATAATAAGGATCGTTGAATTCGGAAGTCTACATGCTACATACTCTGTACTGAAATCATTAATAGCAGGATCCTCTTCTGAATTTTGTTAAAACTTACATTATTTGCTTAACTGGATGCTGAACATACTCATTAAGTATTTTTACAAATATCTCTCCATGGTTTACGTATGCGTATACATCTTCGTAGGCACATGTAGTAGGGCCGCCCCCGGATTCCCCGCGATTGTTGCAGTGATTTTGCGTTAACTATAGGTCAAATAATGAGCGAAGATCGCGGTGATAAGTAGCTAAGACTTGAAAAACATCGTGGCGATGATATAACAACTGGACAATAGCCGTTCTCTGTAGTGTACATTAAACATAATTCAAAAGCATGCACACATATAACCAGTGCAGTTTTAGGAGAAGCCGGCGAGGCCTAGTGGTATCGCGTCGGACTCCTGATCGGGAGGCCGGGGTTCGAGTCCCGCTCTGGTCATGCCGGTGTCATGTCTTTCGGATGAGACAGTAGAAACCGAGGCCCCGTGTCGTGTTATGCATGCCACGTTAAAGATCCCTGACTGCTTCGGGTGGGTCCGTTGCAAAGGTCAAAATTTGTATGCCCCGCATCAGGCAGATGCCGTCACCATATACGTGGTGTGACGTAAAACAAAAATCAATCAATCAATCAGTTTTAGGAGGGATGTGAGTTGGTGGGGGGTTGTTTGTTTGTTTGTTTGTTTGTTTGTTTTTTGTTATTTTTTTATTTTATTTGGGGGGGGTTGGGGAGGGGGTTCTTATTTGTTTGTATTGATTTTATTGATTTTTGTTTGTTTGTTTGTATGTTTGTTTGTTTGGGTTTTTTATTTATTTACTTTTTGCGTGCGAACGTTCCAATTATAAACAGGCTTTGATGTGCCTATACATCAACTGTCTTACTCAAAATTCTGCTTCGTGTCATGTTTTCTATTTGCTGTTTATTTTTTTTTTTTTACTGAAGTTCCTTTTGGACATTTCTTTGACAACTAATTTCTAAAGGCCCAATTTTTAGAAAGCCAAAATAATAAAATTTGCGACACAAAAGTTAATACCGTGGTGAATTCAGTAAAAGACTAAGCCTAAATACACATCGAATATTATGTGTATTGTATGCATACTGTCATGAATGTTAACTTTTCAGCATAACAGGATCATTTGCTTCTGTTCAAATTCAATAGAGGATAAGATACATCGAGACTGCAAGCCATGCCCTCCTCCAGACAATAACTTTAAATGTGGACTCTCAGCTGGAATATATGGAGTTTATAATATATCAGGTAAAATACGACAAAAGGCTTATTATAAGTAAATAGATACACCTAGATATAGCATAGATGTATGTACCCCTCCGTATGAATTAAAACAAATTCAATTATATTATTTCCAAACGATGTTGAAATCCTATCAAAAGTAAATATGATAAATATTATAACTTTGTTCGCAGTGGATTCAGACGCAGAACAACATATAAGTGTCCAGCACTTAACAGCACATACTACCTTCAATTTCACGACATCTACGACTGCATCTAGTTATCTCCAAACAAAAGGTATGTCATACGATGAACAAGATAATAGTATATGTAAGGATTTTTCTGTGATTTTGTCTTTTCATTACGATTCAATTTTCAGAACCATGATGCTAATTGATTTATAAACCTCACTAATAATTATGGCTGTGATACATCTTGTAATCAAGATCGAGCAAATTAGGTTTGTTGTTCTTGTTGTTTTATCAAAATAACATGTGACACTACTTATCTGATAGTGTAAATATATAATGATTGGTATGTTCTTACGGCTGTTTAAAGCTTGTTTTAACAAACAAAACCAAAACCAAAACAAAACAAAAATAAAAACCCCAAAACAAAAACTTTTGCTAGGTTTTGATGACCAAACTTCCCTATCTTTTGAATTAATTTCTGTTCCATGCCTTCAAGACTTATAAACGATGACTCTTCAATTGAGTGAAAACCACTGCTTTTGAATCAGAGGGCCATGTTAGGTGCAATATCAATTTTACATATGTTAATGAGGACCAAACTCTCATTAAAAAGACATTAGATACAATTTTAGATAACTATAAATCATTAATTTCCATCACAATATATCAAAGAATAAATAAGTAACAAAGTACACTTTATAGTAAAGAAACTCTGAAACTTTCACCGGTTCATCTCAAGTACTTACAAGATATGAGGATTTGAAAATGGACAATATCGCATTTTTCAGCAAATCAAAATGCACAACCTTGCAATTTCAAGATTTTATAACTAAATCCGTTATGCATAAAATTTGTAATTTTTTGGGATATTTTCTACTCTATGTACAACAGGTACATAAGGTACAGGTAACAGGTACAGGAAAAGATAAAGACATTGATTATAAGTTTTATTATCTCAAATATATACTTTTAAACTTGACGAAGAATGTTTTTTTAATTCGATGAAAATGACCAAGTCCAAATGTCCAAGGTCATTTTTCTAAAAACAAAAACATATACAAGGATTCATATTCATGTAAAAACTTATTGAAAATGGCTTCTTAGAAGGATATTTGAAGGAACAAAAAAAAAATAAGCTCTGTAAAAGCAAAAAAGAAAAACAAAACAAACCGTTTCAGCTTAATCCGGGGCAGATAACTCTTTAAAAATGCGATAAAAAAGAAAAATATTAAATACCTTTTAATTTATCACAGTATAACCCAATTTTTCACATTAATCTACTATATATATTATATTCATTATAAAAAACATAAAAACTTTGATTATAAGTGTTATCTCAAATATAAACTCTGCATAAATACAAAAAGTTTGGTTGATTTCAATTCCTGTTCTTTACGTCTCCTTCATGATAAGGGGCAGGCGTGGTGTAGTGGTTAAGCGCTTGGCTTGCGGCGCCGACGATCCGGGTTCGATTCCCGGGTTGCGCCACTATGTTTAAGAGGTTGGTAACCTCCTGCTTCCATGTCGCGATATAACTGAAATATTGTTGAAAGCGACGTAAAACACCAATCAACCAACCAACCAACCTTCATGATAATCATTCACAATGTCTTATAAACAGGAAACCTGATAATTAGTCCTTGTCCTTCATTATTATGAATATCCAGTTTATTGACCTCTAACTAATGTCTTAAAAGATGACAAAAGGTACTAAATGAAGGGTGATATTTGCTGGGTCAAACAGCCGGTTGAGGCGATATTACGTGATCGACCTTGTTATTTAAATGTAATAGAAAATTACGTATTTACAACCTTTCAATTTTCGTGATTCTTAGGTCACGCGATTGGTGTTTCGTAGTACCTTAACATAACTTTTTATCTCCTTGTTATATATACAGTGGCGGATATATAGGGGCGCCCTTTTTTCGCCAAAAGTATGAGTATATCTTTAGATTGGCACCTAAAATTGCGGAGTATTTTGGCTAAAATTTGACTTTGACACGTTCCCCCCTCCCTTACAGAAATTCTGGATTCGCCACTGATATAAATAACAAAATTAACCAGAAAGGATTAAATTCAAATCCTTTAAATTAAAAAAGGTTTAAGTCTTATCTCTTTTGTTTAAACAAAAAATAATTTTTCCTTAAATAGAAATAGTTAATTAACCCTATCTCCCTTTCCTTTCGCAACGCTAGATCTATCTGCAATTAAAATGTAAGTCTGAAGTTGGAAACGGGGGTCAATGTAAACCACAAAATGAAATTATGTCTTATTTTATCGCTCAATATATAATTCTTGGTATTTATAAAATTGAAATGTGTATTTCTGTATATAATTATATACATGTGCGTGGAAGTCGTCGAGTCAGAGGAAACTCGTGTAAAATCGTACAGTGTCAATAAAAGAGCTATAAAATTACAATAAACGATATGAAATCGTCAAATGTTTAATTAATGTAAATACATGTACCAATAATTATCAATTCGAATGTAATGATCATATTGTTTTTAATTATTATTGTACATATTTATTTTCGAATTCGTCAGTCACGTAAGTTTAAAGTTGAGACAATGCGTCAGAGAATAAATGATAAATGAATAACTGAGTCAAATGCTTTTTCCTTTTCTTTTGTAGAAAAGGATTGTTGTTCGACTTTTTTTACTGGATTATTATAATTTCTGAGGACAAAATATTCATATGAATATATTATCATAAGTATACAAGTGATAATCAAATTTCTTAATTATTTTCGCAGTTATGAATGATGATGTTACATACGAGGGATGCTTTCAAGTGTCTGACAACTTGACTGATAAAATAGGATTTTTGAACGTTTCGTACTGCACACAGAAATGCACAAAAAGTGGTTATATGTACAAGCTTCTTTTAAAAGATGTAAGTTAAAAAATTATTGATATACAAGAGGTAAAGACAAAGTCGTATCTTTATCCCAAAATATATCGATGACTATACATATATATATATATATATATATATATATATATATATATATATATATATATATATCATACTAATGCGATCTCACACGGAGTACTTCATTTAGTAAATCTCAATCACGACACGAAATGCTTAAATTTAAATGAAGTTATTCACACCGGATGAGATTAGCAGACAGGAGATGCTTTTTCCTGCCGGACATCTGCTCTGATTGGCAGGCAGGTGTCTATTGATGTCCAAACATGTTGTGAGTGTCATTGCCGAAATACTCTAAGAGCTTTAGTATCCTACACTAACGTAGGCCCATATCTTAATGAATTTTATATAGTTTCTATCAGAACTTTGTTTTGAAAAAGGCAATGAGAATAACATTAGATGCGTATGCCCCTTTCACCTCTCAAACCTTAAATGCCCAAATTAAAGTAATTGTACTTTGTTTTATTTTCATGTAATATCAATTGTAGTCATAATATTTTGGTATATATTTGACATGAAATAATTATCACAACTCTAGAAGACTCGGCGTTTGTTCAGTATCTTGATATTTAAACTTGTATATGATTAAATCTGAAAGAGAATATGCAATAACATGCCGAAAATTAGTGATAACGTTGACATGTAAAGTAAATATTAAACACATATGTGTTGGACGTATTAAATCGGAACCTTTATTACTACGAATTGTTATTTATAATGTATTCAGTTTGGATTAGAGTAAATCAAGATTAATGTTTAGAGTTAATTTTTAGTTTTGAGTTAAGCTTAATATTCTGTTAAATTTAGGATTGGTTATTATTATACTAAAATTGTTTAATTCTTGTATTCACATTGTCTCTATAAGTAGATTGTCGCACTACTAAGATTATATATTGAAAGTACAACATATATTACAATAGAATAAAGAACACTACCTCCGTTCACAACGTTGGCGACTTATCTACCCCTAAAATATGGCAATGCCGACGTGATGTGCCTGATCACAAGCAAAGTCATGCGTATTGGTATTGAAATAAAACACATATACAAAATGTCTCTTTTTCCACGGTTTTAGCGTTACGTGAATGAACAATTGGTTATTTATCATCAGCACTAAATTTTATTCTGCTTCATTGAGATATACATTACGAAAGCGGCTTTACGAAGACTTTCCAATTCCATTTCTATTTTACCATTTCATCTGGCGGACGACAATTTGTCTCTGTCGCACCGCTTCTTGTCGAACTGATATTTGCCAATTAAGGTACATTGAGCAACAGCATGTTTCTATCATTATAAAATGCAGTCTTGTAATCCATCATACATTTACCATAATTCAAAAACATGCACAGATATACCTATAGCAATGATTTTGGGGATTTGGTTTTCTCTTCTCTTAGTAAACTAACAATAAATATGAGAACCCGTCATTTTCATACATTGACCCAAATGTATTGGCTATATTTTAAGTAGAATACAAAAAGAATATTATTGTATGTATAATGTCATGAATATCTAATATATTCGAATGTTGATTTTTCAGCATAACAGGATAATTTGCTTCTGTTCAAATTCAATAGAAGATAAGATACATCGAGACTGCAAGCCATGCCCTCCTCCAGACAATAGTTTTATCTGCGGATTCACAGCAGGAATATATGGTGTATATAATATATCAGGTAAAATAGGACAAAAGGATCTTTAAAGGTTTTTTTTCCTTCTTTTAATAATTTCTTTCTATTTCATATAAAATTGAAAAAATATATATAATGAATAACAGTTTTATAGATACATCATTTATTTGTCACTATTTCCTCCGTATGTAAAAAACTTAGTTATTCGATTTCCAAACGATTTTGAAATCCTATCAAATGTAAAAAGGATTAATATTACAACTTTATTTACAGTGGATTCAGACGCGGAACATCTTATAAGTACTGAACATTTGACAGTACATGCTACCTTTAATTTCACGACATCTACGACTGGATCTAGTTATCACCAGGCAGAGTGGATCAGACGAAGAACAAGATGATAGTATATGTAAGAACTGATCTGTGGTTTTATCTTTTCATTACAAGTCAATTCTCAGAACCATAGCACTAATGCATCGATATACATCACTAATTATAAAGACTGATAAATCTTATCATTTTCAAACCCATCCTACTCAAACATAGGTCTACACTATATATGTTAAATTTGCCTTCTAATATTATATAATTTATATTCTCCTATTATCATGTTTTGTGTGCATGTCCTTGGTGATTTTTGTCATACAGCTTTGACAGATCTGTTCACTTTTCTCTTGCATCCTATTTGGTTTGCTTTTTCAATATAACATGTAAAACTGCTAATCTGATAGTGTAAAAGAGAAAACAGAGGACATCTGACTAAGCAGTATCACACAAATCACCAAGGTCATGCCACTTACAAAAATATTCGATTGTGCTGCGGTTACGATACCGATTTGGACGGTCCACTGAAGTAACAAACATCACTCAATTGGTGTGGTTATCCAGTTTACGGACGTACACCTTCCCACTCACCGCAAAAGCAGCACAATCAAAGGACACACATTTAAAAAAAATTGTAAATAATCCTCCATATAGAGAACAAGGATCAACTGGTTTCTCACCAAGAGAGGTCATAAAAAATTATTAATCACGAAACGTTTATAGAATAATATGTTGCTATCACAAATATGTAAGGCGACACTAATATACAATGATTGATATGTTCTTACACACCATTTGTTTGGCTTTTGTCAAATTAAATGACCGTCCTAAGTCGGTATCGTAATTGCACTACAATCAAATATTTTTGTAATGTGTTATATGTTCTAGTATATTATTTATATTCATGTATTGTATAGCTCCATGGTGACTTCTGCCACATAACTGAGCCAGTAACTCCTCTTTTTTCTTTTACGGTTAATTAATTAATCATGATATACAGAAAAAAACCAACTTTTTATATATTTTGATAAGCAAAATCTCCCATCGTTTAAATTAATTCTTGTTCCATGAATTGAAGACTTAAAAAAGATCAATCTTTACCTGATTGAGAACCACTACTTCTGAAACATATATGGCTAGGTGCACTTCCCATTTTCCGTATGTATATGCTAGTTACCTAATTGCATGCGAAGTGCTTTGTTCGACGAAACAAAGCAAATTGCAATATTGAAGCCTACGGCAGGCGACTCTCCATTTAATAGTGTAAACCCTGTCACATTGTCCTGCATTCGTAACATAGTATTTCATATCATCTCGAAGAAAAGTCTCTTCGTATTGACAATATCCGATAGGCAGCTATCAGAATTTTTCAAGGTAACAATGTAAATATAATCCAGAATTTGTCAAGTAAGTGCTCAAGTGTATTTCTAAGGAAATCATATTTTCTAGCACACGTTTATTACTGGGCACTGATGTGTACAGAAATGTTATGCACACTTCGCGTCAAAAAAATAATTTGAAAAGATGTTTTGGTTTCACTTGGTCTTTCCACAGTCTTTGAATTTGGGTTCGCACTCGTCTTGATATGGAACCATACACGTTATTTTCCGTTTACTTCAAGGTTTGAGACTTGAAAAACCCAAATATACTTCTTCTTTATGTACTTCTGATATAAAATTTATGCTGTGCCAGTTGTCCACTGTTCCGATAAACAGAGGCCTGGAGCACTATGATGGAAAAGTTAATTAATTGCCAACGAACCTGTTATGTGGTTAACGAAGTACCAGCTGAGTTACCTAATACAGTGAACCACCATCCCCCCTGTGTTCACAACCCATTTATTAGTACAAGAAAATTCATTCCATTATTAATATCTCCATAGATATTTAAATATAAACATGTTACATGTAAACTAATGTTACATATATTATCTACAAGGACATGAAATGCTTAGAAAATTATTCAATCATATATAAGATAAATAAAAAATACGTCTCATGAAAGTTATGTAAAGTATAAAAACTTATTAACAACGAAAAACTTTAATTCCTGATATCTACCTGTAGTTATGACTTTTCTGTTTTTATTGCAGCTTCTACGATCAGCACTACTATGGTGGCCATTTTGGTGGTCGGCGCATTACTTTTCATAATAATTATATTTTTCAAGAAACGTAAAAGAAAGCGGTAAGAAAACTACGTAATTAAAATATGTAGTTACATGGAATCAATAGATACATATATACTACATAGATAAAGGAATACCACAACAGTAAGTCATTTACGACTGGAGGTACATGATCTTACAAAAACCCATGGATAGGAGCAGAAACACACATGCTGTCAGATTACTATTACCGTAACCAACTTTAACATAAGTGGTTTGTGACATAAGGAATAACCGTGTAATCCCTGACACGTTTATGCGGCGCTGCATTGACTGCAGAGTATGACTCCTAACTCCTAACTCGAATGACAGGATAAAGAGTTTACATCCTTTGGCGTGATGAAAACTCCCTTCCGACAATAGCATTTTCTAGACTTTACTGATATACTCCGATTCCTGAATCTTCATTTATCCACCGGGGCTCACATTGAATGAAGCTAATACTTGAGATAAATCTGCACCTTTCTTGGGTTTAAGCGTCGGGGTTGTCAACCACCTAATATATACTAATATTTATGATAAACGTGAGGATTTTGGATTTCCTATTGTGAATTTCCCTTGCTTGGGTGTCGATGTCCCTCGACTCCTATCATATGGTATCTGTGTATCTCAGTTGGTTCGATTTGTCAGAGGCTGCACCGATGTTTTGGACTTTCATAAACGAAATTTACAAATTACTACTGGACTTTTAACTCAGGGTTACAAATATCACAAGCTAAGAAAAGCATTCGGCAAATTCTTCAGATCTTATTCAGAACTTCTCTCTAAGTTTGGAAATATTTCTTTTCAACAGTATGTGTCCAATGGAGTTTCCCATCCTTGTTTTTGCGGTGGTCTCGTATATAGACTAAGGAAAGTAAAGGGCTCCGATGGCGTTATTTTATCATGTAATAAAATAATCAAACGTCTTATAAGTGGACAGTGTGATATTGAGATCATCAAAAAGACTATAGGTCTTGTGTTTGGCCCCTCTGCAGCCTTGTGCGGACTTTTGCTTGGGCGTTGCACGCTGGCTAACGGGGCGGTGGGGACTGTATGACGGGCCTTGTCCAAACCTCTTTCAGAGGAGACATGGTCCTGAACCTCGTCCCCTCTGGCTGTTGGTCGGGACTCCTACGGATCTAGGGTCTTAGCTCGCTTTCAGACTGGCAGGGCACGGTTTATCATGTTAATGTCGCATATATTTTTATACCATTATGTATTTTACAATACCTTACGTGTTTATATTTTTATGACCTCTCAATATGCGATACCTGTTGACCCTTGTTCTTTACATGGAGGATTATTTATAAATTTTTAAATGTACGTCCTTTGATTGTTCTGCTGTTACGGTAAGTGGGAAGGTGGGCCCGTAAACCGGTTAACCACACCATTTGTTTGGCTTTTGTCAAATTAAATGACCGTCCTAAGTCGGTATCGTAATTGCACTACAATCAAATATTTTTGTAATGTGATATATGTTCTAGTATATTATTTATATTCATGTATTGTATAGCTCTATGGTGACTTCTGCCACATAACTGAGCCAGTAACTCCTCTTTTTTCTTTCATTACAAAATATCCTCCGTCTGATTTATATGTGAAATTGATATACATTAACCTGCAATGTAATACGTGGAATAAGTGATGTAAATCATACAGTCATTAGATACAACTTTAATTTGGTTTAAAATAAATGACTGTTCTTAATTACTCGTCAATGGTTAGAATAAGTTGTCGTCCGCCAGATGAAATGGTAAAATAGAAATGGATTTGGAAAGTCCTCGTAAAGCTGCTTTCGTAATGTATATCTCAATGAAGCAGAATACAATTTAGTGCTGATGATAAATAACCAATTGTTCATTCACGTAACGCTAAAACCGTGGAAAAAGAGACATTTTGTATATGTGTTTTATTTCAATACCAATACGCATGACTTTGCTTGTGATCAGGCACATCACGTCGGCATTGCCACATTTTAGGGGTAGATAAGTCGCCAACGTTGTGAACGGAGGTGGTGTTCTTTATTCTATTGTAATATATGTTGTGCTTTCAATATCTAATCTTAGTAGTGCGACAATCTATTTATAGAGACAATGTGAATACAAGAATTGAACAATTTTAGTATAATAATAACCAATCCTAAATTTAACAGAATATTAAGCTAAACTCAAAACTAAAAATTAACTCTAAACATTTAGAAAATGAAAGTAAGTGGCGTAATTTCAGACTACCCCTTTTTTAAATTTGGTCGATTTGGGATGCGTTGTTTGGGTTATTGTACTGCTTTGACTCATCTTATTGCGATACAAAAAGTTCGTGAATTTATGTTTCATTGACAATGAACTTGAGAAACTGTTTTCATTCGCGAGTACATTTGCCCTTCATCATTTCTTTTAATACATATGAATTATCGTAGTCGTGAAATAGCGCTTACTTCACTATATATGTACACATATACTACTGCTTACAGATATACCTGTATTTGAATTTCACTTTTTCAAACTTTGCACCTACTTTCGTACTAGTTTTGTATTTTAATTTATCGTGTTAATTTATTCTGAATTTCTAACAATTGAAAAAGTTTGGATGATGGAATAATTATTGCTCAATAAAGACAAAAATCTTTTTATAGAATCTCACCAGAAAAACCGATCTCATCCTTGACATTGTCGACACGTATAGCTCCTGAATCAGTTCCTGAACTTGTTTCACAACACCAGTGTGTGGAACCAGCAAACGGTGATGATTCAAAGACATCCAACGAATATGAGCAGAATTCTGATGCTGAATCTTATACTTCAGACTTCTCTGGTGATGATAATTTCACTTTTGGTGTACCAAAAAGAACATTCGTAAGACCAATGACATGCAAACCCACATCTAGATTCAACGAAACAAACAGTGATAATTTATAACACAGAAAATTATACATAGTGCTCAACGAGTTAAGTACATTTGAACAGTCTCAAAAGTCAATCAAAATTTAAACTACCATGATATAAAAATGTTATATAATTCTATCATCTTTACATACCGTTGGTAACAGAATATGGCTTGGGTGACTATCGATGATACTTATGTATGATCCGTTTTGTCGTATATAGATGATATGACATGACTATGCTTTCAGCATACATCACATTTATACTGCAATGCAATCTTAAACAGCTAATTTAATATTCCAAATTAAATGAAATCTACACACGAGAACAGTCAGGTGTTAAGGGACCTTCAGGGGAATGACGTTATAATATATTAAAGAAGCTTTACACATTAGCATCAATTATTGACAAAGTATGTGAATCTTTAAAGCGAAGCTATATCCTTTGAAAAAAATAGTTTAGGCTATTTCCACAAGGAATTTTTCTGCCCATGATAAGAATCCTTATTTTCTGCACCTTAGATATATAATAGTTAAAAGAACTCAGTAGAGCATTTATCACCATTGTTACTTGTCCATACAAATAAATTTCTAAGATGCAATAAGAAAATATATAGTGAATTGACATTTATTGCTGAGCTTTTATACAACTCCCAACTTTGCGGATTTTCATAATAAACAATGCCTGAAAGATTGCCTTACTGAAATGACCTCAAACGTAGTGTAAAACACCGGGTATTGTCTCCTGTTTTATATGCAGTTATTTTTTTTTTCTCACTGTCATCCAGACCTCGAGAATATCGGTTGATTTTAACTGCAGTCGGTATGACTGGTAAAGTAAAATGAAAGCTACTGTGAATATATGCAATGTTCTTTATTATTTCAGTTTCCATATACCATATATCACCATGGTCAAATGATTACATGAAATAACAACAAATTAATTGAATTGATGGTCATTGATTTTGATACAACTCCTCAACCTCTTCCACGTACTTCCGTAATAAACAAGGGTTGGCATGTTACTTTATTGAAATAGCCTAAGATGAACAAAAAAAGGACTGGACTTTAACCCCTTACATAATATGCATCTAGTTTTCTTTATACTATCATCATCCACACACGAACAATCGGGTGAGTGTAAAGGAGGCCTGTTTACAATTGTAAAATAAAGAATGAATTAAATATTTAAGACCTGACCTGAAGGTTCCATCTCGCCTGATGGATAAAAATATATACTCTAGAGAATGAAATATTGGGTTTAGTTTCAGTGTATATTAACCAGATCAGTCGTAGTAAGAATGTGCTCTGATGTAACATTTAAAATTGATATAAATAACGCAATCAACATAGAAATGAAGAAAAGATGCACTATGTTATGAAGTTTGTCTTTCAACAGTTATTCGTATAAAATTAAAATGGACTCATGTGAATGTGACATTCTGCTGGATTTTGATATCTTGAAGCAAATTTATTCTCGATGCACATGTTAACTAGTGAAAAGGTTATTTCATTTATTTTTTTTTTTAATTGATTTTATAAGACGCAAGATGGAATGTAATATATTATCGCGTCAGTACGATGTCATTTTGTCCCACTTTTTCTGAAACGAATGAAAGTAGTGTATTTGTATCTATTCACAACAATTTTTTCCCTCTTTCAATATAAGAATGAGTTTGTATTTCAGCCAGATTGACGTTCTGTGACCTCCATTATGACAAAGTATGTGAAACCGTTTTCCGCACTGCTTTCCATAATAGACAGAGATATTCCTCTTCGAGAAATACAAATTTAGTTACTACTTCACCTGAACTGGTATTGAAGGAGTAAAGGCAGTTTGATTTTCAGTAATGGATATAGATATCGCCCTGAAATCTTTTCACAATCTCTCAGATTAGTACATGTTTATTGCACATGTCAGCGAATTAATGCACCATACTTAAGAGCTTAAAGTAGGTCAAACATTTCCTCAAACACTTTTCCTATTTGGATACAGGTATTGTCTAAAATCATAATTCACAAGTTTCCTCTCAGACTGGGATGTCATGAGCAGCATTAGAACTAATAGATAATCAAACAGATTTCCAAGGCTTTTACTTATCATTGATTAAGATTTTGTAACGACCTTAAGTCACGTCCTTCCTTTCAGATAAATACACCCTCAGAGCACGTGTCAGCGATTAGGAAGTAAAAAGGTTTGTTTATGTTATCGTATACCTGAACATTATTAGATTAAAAGGCCGCTGTATATTAGAGGCCGCTATATATCTAATTTGTTATGTAAAGCATAACCGCAGTATTAACTGATTAGCTGATACCCAAACGTTAAAGTCACATTCAAAAGATGATGATAATGATGATGACAAAGTGAAAGTTATAATTTATGTACATGTTCTACTTTGGACGTACAACAGTTATAGAATGTACTTTCTTGTCAGATAATTACCACATTGTAGCCCATGATGAAACCCCAATTCCTAAAATTTATTTTTCATTTTCTTTTTTTCACCCCATATATAGTGTAACTCTTAAAATATCCCCCCTTAAACGTATCATTGAACCTATGTGATATTTATTGTTATTAATATGATTAAAACCATAATTCAATTTTCATCAAAACCCAGCAAAGGGTTAGCGTTAAAGGAAAAAATAGTAAGGCAGCCTGAAGTAATCTAACTGCTAATACACAATGTAATATTCCTAAACATTATTTAAACATGACAACTATAACGATAGTGTACTAAGTCAGTTTACTAACGTACGTTAAACCTATCTACTTCACATCTCTTGATAATGACAGAATATCTCTGCGATCTTAACAGGTACTTGTATAACCATGTTACATTTTAAAGTCACTGGTTTAATACTGCAACGCTTTAGTATGTGAAATACATTATATGAAAACTAGTTCGTAGTGTGTTTGTCGTTATTGCTATAGAATAACGATAAATTGCAAAGTGATATATTTAGTAAGCGGTACAATATAGCAAGCTATTTCAGCTACGTAAACTCCCTTGTAAGCACTATTGGAAGAATGATGTAAATACACTTGGGCTTTTTGATATTATGATCGTGATTGATATTTATCTATTTTGTAAGGTAATCAATACATAAAAAATTCAGTAAAACGTATGTTGTTGTACATGTCGATCAAGGCTTAATCAATGCCAAAGCGTTTTAGCTATGTTTAAAGTGAGATAAAACTGTATTACTGTATCTCATTATAGTATTATCATGACAGCTAAACATTCAGAATACTTGACAATAATATTTTAAATATGTATACATGTATGTGGTACAAAATAGATAACACAAAATGGTATTATTGTATAAACGAATACTATTTGTATGTTTGCATTTATATCCTTGTTTAAAATAAACAGAGTAGTCTAACTAATATTTCTTTGAATCTCTATTTGTGGATTTAAAATTTCAATACAGATGCATTTAAGATTGAAATAATTGTTAACATTTGCATTTATTTACATTAAAAGTTTTTCCACAAATTGTATTTTATATATGCTCGTAGATCTAGATTTGAACTGCTTTGTGGTTTGGTTGGAGAAAGAGAAAACAATATTTTCTCCCGAATACCTGGTCTCCAAAGGTCAATAAATGTCCATCGCAATGTACTCATTAGGCTGACAAAATGACATTTCAATAATTATATCGGTATTTCGTGCAGGCAGCATTTCTTGCCTTGAATGGGAAATATGACTTCGTGTTTCTGTCTCCTTCGTATGTTCATGCGTGTATATTTATGTATTTACCCTCTCGATTTGAAAGGTTAGTGTAGGACGTTTGCGACGGGTGTTGCATGCAACGAGGGGGCGCTTACTCCTCCCGGACACCTGGTCTCACCTCGATTTTATTGGGGTTCGCATTTGTCTGAATATGACAGTAAACACGATATTGTCCCTTTTACTAGTATTTCATGGACTATAAGATATAGTTTACCCTTCGGTACTTCTTCGTTTTTTACATTACAAACTGCTTGTGAAGACCATTGTAAACAATTACTTTTTACTACTCGTGTATTATATATTTAGGTAATATACCACACTCTTTGTAGCTTGATACTTATACAGCATATCGCTTAAACTAGTTGGTCAGGCATTACTGTCATGCTTTCTGAAAATTAGGAAAGGAAAGCAGGATGTGAATTTCTGACGAACCTTTGATTAATTCATGCTCGATTTGATGATTTTTATCTTAAATTTACTTTTTACACAATTTGACTTTAAATGCAGACATTCAATAGATACACACGGAAATCGTGTCTTCATTTCAAATGGCCATCCTATTAGATGCAACTACTTTTACAATATATTTTTAAATTATCAAAAACCCTTTTCTTTTTGTAGTGAAACTTGAAGACTAGTATACGTTAAACAGGAAGTAAATATCTCACTGATTTGAAATAATATGTTTATCAGATACTTTACCATTATTTGATTTAAATGCCGCTACATATGAATGACAATAGACAACTTAATATTGTCTGAATATTGTTTGTCATAGTGAACTGACCGAGTAGAGATAATTGAATTATGTATGTTAAGTCATTCAAATGACCCAAAGAGCCAGAGGGGTGAATGAATAATTTACTCCATAGTTTTGGAAAAATTTAGAAATTGTCATGGCAGTAAGTTTTGAAGGATACATTTCTAGACAGTACAGAAGCGATGAGAACGGAGCTGCTGATACCTTTTGGGCTAGAACTTCCACAGGTAATAAATAGAACCTCATTACAGTTGGGTGCAGTTATTTAGTGTCTTTTAGTTTACTTTTGCTTAGTTTTTAATGTCACTTTGAGACAAAGTAACAATCTTTTTCACTTTTAGTTTAGAAATACACTTGTTTCCTAGTACGCTACTAAACTTAATTCTAAGTTTGCTTTAGGTGCACTCTATTTTACTTACTTTCTAACCTTTTTCACTGCAGCTGGACTGTAAACAGTGACAGGCGTGACACTATGGCAGTAATAGAATTGTTATGGACATGTTTTTCTATTGTTTTATTTAACGTTAATAATTCATAAACTAAACTCAACACACACAGTGACCTATCAATACTAATACAAGTGTACCAGTATATATTTTATGATGGTTTTGATGCCCCCCCCCCCCCTTTCTGGTAATTATAAATATCTGTCAAATATGTTGTCTTTTTGCAATTTTCTATTGTCTGTTATTATTGGTAAACAAACTTATTGATTCTTGCAACATTTACCTTCAGTAAACCGTTAAATTTTATTGTGACCAGCCAGAGTAAATTCAAACCGTGACAGCTATTCTTTGACTTTTCTTGAAAGGATTTAAAGAAAAGGAAAAGTCTTTATCCAGATGTGTGTGGACATTCGCTACGGATATGTAAAAAAATACAAAAACACATCACAAAAATATTCGATTCTATATGGTTGTGTTACCTACTTAGGACAGTCAATCGGAATGACCATTGGTTTAGTTAACAACCATTCGAAACCAAAAGTTTTATAATATTGACCAAGTTTAATATAATAATTAAGTATCATTAAAACGCAGATCAGTAAACATGGTGTCACTTGGCAAGTGCAAGTGCAAGAGCGGAATTTATTGTAAATTAGATATCGAGTGCATTAAACCAAACTTTTGGACTTGGACTTGTTGTCAGGATAGAAATTGGAGCATGTCTCATGGAGGTGTAATGTGATGACATCCATCGATCCAGGCAGGTCAGTCAAAACTAACATGACAATATAGCTAACGTTTTAAAAATGTAAAATATTTTAAACAAGCGTAGGTTTATCTTGGAGTCCATCTCATTCACTTATACTCCGAGCTACATTAAAAAACTGAGACACACAGACAGAAACACACATTCATTATTTTTAACACGTAACTGTTACAATCCCTTCCACGTAATAGCTGTGTATAATGTTTACTTTTCTCAGTATTTCTTCTGATTATGTTATGTAACAAAACAAAATCAGGTGCTTATTACTGATTTTGAATATATCTCAGACTACACTGATGTATTAAAGTCGTCATGACATCCATAGCTACATTATATGAACACCCTTCTAATTGTCAAAATTGATTTTCTAGATTATCAGTTTTCAAATGCTATACCTACGCGCATAATAATGACGTTATGATGTCAATGTTTATCGGAGTTTAGAATGTAAAGATGATGAATAAATCCAAACTTTTCTTCGATAAATGAAAGAGCAATTCTCAGATGACGTTCGCACATATCGAATCAATTGGGATACATAAACACCGTGCGCAGGTGATAAAGGAATGTTGCTACTTGTATATGGAAAGTTAACAATGGGGAAACTTAAGTCATCAGGTTTGTCATAAATTGAAGTAGTAAGTTTACTATGTAAAGATGATGGATAAATCCAAACCGCAAGTCCAAAAATCATGAAACCATAGGACATACAAAATCGGTGAAAATGAAAAACAAATGGAAAATAACAAAATATGTCTACTTGAAGAGCATATGTGAACCCCTGTGATGGAGTTGAGATCAGGTGCCCGGGGAGAGTGAGCATCTGCTGCTTGCTAGCAACACCCGTCACATATACCCCGTAGAAAGAGTCATATCGTGTGAATTCCATATGTATTTATATATGGAGAAGTCGAAGTAGGTAACCTTCTAGTATAGAAGGTGTCAAATCTGTGTAAAGTGATCGGAATCGGTCTCAGTCCAGAATATCATTTAAAAGTCTGGATAACGAGATATTATATGGAGTAATAAGAGTCTAGTAACGACCGTAGAACTTCCTCAGTGACGTTGCTAGTCTAGCACATATATAACCCTGGTTGAGCAGCTTAACTGAAAGTCGCCTAGCACTCAGAACAAAGTCATTGTAATTTGAACATGCTGTGGAATAACGTATTAACTGAGATATGAATACGCCGTATGCGGGCGATGATGGAATGTTGCTTCTTATGAAAGGAAAGTTTGTGATAGCGAAATTGAAATCGTCACGTTGGTCATAGAGTGAGGTGTTCAATTGACCATTAATGTCGAAAGACAACATAATATCTAAATACGAAGTAGAATTACTATTTTCTGTGGTTTCTTTGACCTCCAGTTCACTTGGACAGATGATGCTAAGGTAATCAACGAATGAAGGATTATTAATTGAAAGCAAGTCATCTATATATCTGTAAGTAAAATTGAAGCCAAGAGCCAATTGTTTTTTTTTCCTTGCGAAAGCAAAGACTGAATGAACTCAGCTTTGTATGAGTAAAGGAATATGTCAGCCAGAAGTGGAGCACAGATAGTGCCCATTGGAATGCCGACAATTTGTTGAAAAACCTTACCTCCAAACACCACAAAAATGTTATCGATAAGAAAGTTCAACATCTGGATGACAGCTGTTTCAGTGTATTTATTTTTGGAATCAGAATTTTCCCTAACAAATTAAAGTAAGTTTTATCGTGGCCTATTACTATATATTTGAATTTGCGGCTTCCGTTTTTACTAGTAAATGCATTTTGAATAATTTCCGCTAATCTGTCTTTTAATTTCTGGTGAGGGATCGTTGTGTAAAGAGTCGAAAAGTCAAAAGACTTGATGGAGTGAATTTTAGTAAAACTTTTTGATTTTAGATGTTCTAACAACTCTTTTGAATTTTTAAGGATCCACATTTGATTAATTCCACTTCTGGAATATACTGTTTCGCAATATCTATGAAGGCCAGATTTAATTTCTGATAATATTTTTGTGAGTAACATCGATACAGATTTTGTGGAACACTTCGAGGAACCAGCGATAAAGCGTTGTTTGTAAGGATTTTTGTGCATTTTTGGAATGCAGTACAAATATGGAAGTTCTAAATTCAATTTATTTGAGTCAATACCAAGCGTATTGAGGACAGATTTATGATTCTCGAGTACTTCCGAAACCGAAAAGTTCGTGAGAGTATAAGTAGGATTTCCTGGAGCTGAATTTAATCCGAATTCTTTCACTAGGCTGTCAAAGTAATATTTCTTACGAGTAAATGTATAATTATTAGATGCTTTATCTGCTGGTGTAATGATATAATGTTCTTGGAGGAAGGTAAGTTCTCTGACAACATCAGTATCTTTAAAAATAGATTCGAATCTGGTGTTTACAGAACCTTATAATTTTTTAATTTTTGATCTCAGCAGTACTGCAATAGATTTTATCCATTCCGAAAGAGTGTCGACTTGTACTTCCTCTCTTTTTGCCCATCGTGTGGCATATTCCTCGCAGCAGTTCATAATATTCTCAAAATTTTGGCTCCATGTGAATGATCTGGGTTCTCTGTATTTTGGACCTTTAAGTAAAAGTTCTCTTAATTTAGTGTTTTTAACAATATCGAGATCACCAGTAATGACATGGCCACAAGGAGAATATACGAAGCTTGTTTAAAATATATAAAGCTTGTTTATAGAATATATAAAGCTTGTTTATATTAGACAGGTAAAGATGGATGTTACGTACATCTCCTGTACTATTCTAACTATTGTTTGATAAGGGCCAAGAGGCCGAAAATTTGCGGCAAAAAGTGTGTGTGTTATTTCTTTTAGTATATTTTACTTCCCTTTGGAGGACTTCTTATTATATCTAATAATTAAATAATTGTATTTCGTCTGCGTTGTAAAATCATAGGTACCTCTCATTATTGGCATTTCTTGTAAAAGATCTGCGACTGCTCTTCCAGCTGCTCAGGAATATATATTAAAATAGTTCAAAACAGAAATTTATCAATTTGTAGTCTTAAAGATATAAGTCCAGTCATGGGTGAGGTTCGAATATGTTGATTGCAGGCCAGTAGGTTTCGACATTCACGATACACCTCTCTGCTCAATGTTTTATATAAATACATTATGTATGTATATATTTAATTAATTATTAATTATAGTCACACAAGTAATTGTACTTTACGAGAGGATTACAGCAATACCTTTGTAAAAGTTGAACTCGTTTTTTTTCAAATTAGATACATATAAATAACTATAATCAATATCGAAGAAATACCAAACCGTTAATCATTCTCAAAGTCCAAGGACAGATACAAAATCGTGTAAGTTTCAAATAGAAACTGTTGTGAACCCCGAAATACTAAAAATTTCGAGGTGAGACCAGGTGCCCGGGGAGAGTAAGCGTCTCCTGTTTGCATGCGTCATCCGTCACAGCAGTTCTTAAGAAACATGTCAAAATAAGAGTTTTGGTTTCCTAATTGTACATACGAAAGTACAAAACTGGTATACAAAGTCAGTGACGACTTCAGACGTTCTTTAACATATCACTGCATGAGCAACTTAGTGGCCAGTCGTTTGGCCCCTTGGAATAAAACCGTCGTATAGAGAACAGGCTCTTGCGTACCCTGTAAGTTGAGATATAAAAACTCCATAGGCAGGTGAGGACGGGATATTGCTGCATAGAAACGGAAAGTTAGTTATTTGGAAGTTAAAATCGTCACGTTTGTCATACAGAGAGGTGTCCAAATGACCATTACTGTCGAAAGTTAAAAATATATCCAGATACGAAGCGGAATTATTGCTCTCGGTTGTCTCTTTTATCTCAAGTTCATGGGGATAGATTTCATGTATGTAATCCTTAAAGTTAGGATTATTGATTGACAATACGTCGTCTATATATCTATACGTAAAATTAAACTGAGATGCAAGGCTTTTTCTGCCTGTGGAGAGCATGTTTTGAATAAATTCTGCCTCATACGAATATAAGAAAATGTCAGCAAGAAGAGGGGCACAGTTAGTTCCCATGGGAATGCCAATGATTTGCTGATAAATATTCCCTCCAAACACCACGAAAATATTGTCTATTAAAAATTCCAGCATTTTGATGATTTGATCTTCGGTATACTTGTGTTTTGCATCAGAGTGTTCTTTTACAAAATATGTATCTTCCCGCCCAATGACAAGATATTTATATCTACGATTTCCATTTTTATGGAAAAAAGAATTTCGAATAATTGTAGCAAGTCTGTTTTTGAGCTTTTGATGCGGAATTGTAGTGTAGAGCGTGGAGAAGTCAAAAGATTTGATGCTGAAAATATTACTAAATTTCGGAGATTTTAGATTCTCTAAAAGTTCTTTAGAATTCTTGAGGATCCACATCCGATTTATTCCGCTTCTGGAGTAAGCGGTATCACAGTAAATTTGAAGACCATGCTTGATGTGTGTCAATATCTTCGTTAGCAATATGGATAGAGGTTTGGTGGTACACTTGGAAGAACCAGCAATGAAACGATGTTTGTAAGGGGTTTTGTGCATCATAGGCATAAAGGAAAAGATGAAAGGATAGGACTCAGCCGTATGACAAAATTTGCCATGGAAATGAATTGCTAATAATGAAATAATTTGAAAAAAAACAACTTTAGATTAGCATGCATTTGCAACGCCGACTTAAGATAATAAATTGATATGACAGTAGTCAATCAATAGATGTGGTTAAAATACTTTCTTTGGATTTCCATGGGAATTTGCTGTTATGTGCCTATCACATCAGAGCTATTTTTATATCAATATGAAAAACGTCACACCCCATATACTTCTTAAACCTTACAGATCCTCTCAACGATACTTCACGGTACATTGATTCTCTGTTAATCAGAGATAATATGAAAATTTTATACATGAAATTTATTTACCAGATTTTATACTTCACATAGCTAACAACACAACAATCTCCATTTATGGACTTGAATATTATAATTTTTTATGACTGCATTCTTATTAGCATCTATGATACACCTGTCAACTTTGGTTTCCGTATTGTCAACTTTCCATGCTGAGTTTAGGTGCTCCTGGTGTCTCTCCGCAATGTATCAACATTTTACAGCTCACCTCCCTATTTGAGGTTATTAACAGTTCTCCTTTGACTTATTTATTATGAGGCATTACAATATTACATCAGTCATATAAACCATTTATTTTTTTCTGATTGTGACTACTGTTATACCGACACCACTTTACATGACCATGAGTAATACTATATGGTAAAACCTTATGGTATTACGGCGGATATGACCGGTCCTCAGGGGATGCTCACTCATTTATGGCATCGGCACCTGATCCCAGATCCCTGGGTCCCTGATGGCTTTATTAACGTTCTGCCACATATAACAGATATTCCTATTTGAATACTACCCAGTATTATACTAATAATGCCTCTTATGATAATTAGATATTTCCTACTTAAAATCAACGAATTATTACTAACCTTTTGACCAAAATTTCAAAACCACAAATTCAAAAAGTTGTTTTCTCTAAAAATTAGATGCAGTAACTTTCTTTTAAAGTTTGGAGTCTAATACTATTGTTAAACTTTGATATAGTACCAATTTAAATACTTAGGTAATCACCGATCCTCATGTTACTGTGATTTGGTATATATAGACAGAAGGGTAAAAAATGATGAAAATGGAACCCTGACACTAAAACCATCTGAAACCTACGTTTCATATGTGCCATATCACAGATCTAGATCCAAACGGATCTACTTGAGTGATGCCTTTTGACACACAAAGCTGTAAGAACCCCATGATGGGGCCTTGCAAAACACCTACAGAGACATATATTTGTCTTCTCATAAAACTGGTCAGAACTCCGAAAGACATGTTCCTTGGTCATTTCTAAAAGTAGATCACGGTCACTTTTTGTTGGTGTCACATATATTAAATCCGCTTTTTTATAATTTTATATACATATGTGCTATATACTCCATACTGAGATTGCTCCTCTTACATGCCTACGTGTATGTATTCTTACTTATTGTTGATAGATAAGGGTCCATAAAGAATTTTACGTGCTCTCCCTTAAACTATTTTGCTGAGCATTTCAATATGGCCTGTAAACTTTTCAATCACATAGGTGGACATTTTGCTGTAATTAAAGCCAACATTTTAGTGAAGTTCACCGTGTATCCACAATCCTTTTTTCTTAGGTTGGTATTCTCACGACATATACTCAAATTTTTTACTTTAGGATTAACGAATGGAATGACATGCGTTCTTTGTACATTACTTAAATAGTCGTTTTACGTCAGCGGCATTTAATCAGTGACATCCTATATTCTCCAAAGAGAGCAGACAGCTGAATTTTCAAGCATGGGCATTTAATTGTAAACAAACTGACATGCTTTTAGAAAAGTGTTTTGTGCATTTTATTATTCAATGTGGTTACCTATCGTTATGAATTTTCAGTATCTGAATGTTATATTCGAAAAAATAATGATCATTTTAAATCTCCTAGATTCATTAACTGTTAACAGAATTTCGTATATCTTCAATAAATTCTACAATCTTCAATAATATACCAACTTAAGAACTTTTAACAAATATTATCAAGCCAAGTGAGAAAGCAAAGGGAATTTGCCTATTTAAAAATCAACTGTTCAACAACGAATAGAGCCTCATGCTTGCTTTGCCTATATTCTATAAACGTGCGCGTGAAAAGGGATACCCTCAATTTCATTCTCATATTTCCTTTTTAGGACATTCTTCAACATAATATAGTCTAGCAGTAGAATCAAGCATGAGGAATCCAGGGAGTAAAGTTGTGCTTTACATAGTTGTATTGTATGAGATGTCTTCAATCTGCGGGACTGCTGCAGCTAATGGTAAGTTCGTTTCTTATCTTCCTTTTATAAACATATATATAATTATTATCACCCTATCATACACGGAAGTTACGAACATAAATATATATGTGCATAGTATTAATACTAAATAATATTAGTATGCACATCAGGAAATATTTACAAAGGTATGGGGATTAATGTACCTTAAGTATTAATTTTTTCGGCTTAAAACTGAATACGGAGTACACAAAGAGTATTTATCATGATAAATTTTTAGATCCCATGTCACGGCTCAATAGTGAAATGAAAAAATTTTAATGATTTCTGTCGATAATATTTATTTATAAGGAGCCAATAATAAGATAACTCGTTAATCAGCTAATACCGTGATACCAATTTAATAAGCAATTCAAGTAACAACTGCATATTACAATTTTTACCCAAATATAATTTTGAAATTATGGTAAAACAGATGACAAAAATGTGGTTTCAAACTTATCTCAGCATGAATTCCTACTTTGAATTTTAAGGAAACATACAGTTGTTATTTGGGGCTTCCTGTAACTAATTGGTCATCAAAACACTCTTTATAAATTAATATATGATGAGTATATCCAAAGAGTATTTTTTTTATTTTTTATGTAGAGTTTGGTTTTAATGTCACATATGAAGGCTGTTATCAAGTTTCGGATCCTTTAACGCACAACATGGGATATATGAACGTTTCACAGTGTACGAAAAACTGTACAGAGAGCAGTTTTATATACATGTTGCTGTTAAAAGTTGTAAGTACGAAGATTTTTTTTCTTCATATACACTTAATTATTATCAATAATGCTTCATCCAAACTGTCTAACATAACTGAAAACAACAGTCCTTGGGTTAATTGATTGTTCTAGATGCCACTCGTCATGTAAAGAACATGATGATTTGCTAGTGCCAAAAGAAATATTGATTGATGATGTCATATTTTGACACTCATACCATAGATATGTGCTCAGTGATGGACATTTATAAAGTGTGAAAACATAAGCAAGGTGTTATAGCTCTATCTTAATCTAGCAGCAGTAGCCATCGTGAATGTCTTAATTGTACAAATGATATCAATTTCCCAACACTAAATATAATAGATTAAATGTGGTTATGTTATGTAGATGTAAATGACAACAAAAATTACAGGTACACATCATAAGACCGAAATATGATAACGCATAAATCCACCCTTCTGAGTTAAACTTCCTGTTTCCTGGCTGCAAAGGAAGGGTGGGAATAGTGTAAAATACGCAAAAAACCCAACTTCAGGACGTATAAAGGACAATTGCGTATAAATTCACTGGCATCTGAAAAAACAATAATATCCAATGATTGTTATGAAAAACGAAGTAAAAACTAGAATTAATAATGCTGGGAAACTAAACAGCAAAACTGAAAGTGGAATTATTCAATATAAAGACTGGAATAGATCACATATAGTGTTATAAAGGAATGAGCTTTCTCCGTCGACTGCTCACACCCTCATATTCGCCTAGGAGAGGGTTAATTTTACTTGTTAAGCCTTCGGTCAGTTGGAGCATTTACGACAGTGAGAGCATTTTGTTTTCTTAATCAATATAAACGAACAACGTATTTTTTCATTACCAACTATTTACAATAAAGGAACACTGCACCTTAAACTAACATCATATATACTTCCTGAAAAAATATAGATTGTAGAGTATGACATGGAATGTGCCTTTGCGTCAAGCTAAAGCAACACTGAAAAATAATCATTAAACAAGTAATAATGTAATAACATTATGATAATAATAATTCAGTCTTTTTGTCATAATGACGATAATATTTATTTTAAGCATAGCAACACCGCTTGCTATTGCTCAAGTTCAATTAAAGGTGCAGTAGACCGTCAGCAACATTGTGAAAGTTGTCCTCAGACAAACAATGATTCCTGGTGTGGTGAAAGCGCAGGAATATATGGAGTATACAATATATCAGGTAACAATGTCGTTTATAAGAAGTACAGCCTATCTATATATTTACATATATTGATAGGAAATTGTAATGTATACATCCTTCAATTATTCTGATGCTGGTATCATACCCTTGTCTCTGATGTCCTGCCATAGTAACACCTCCTTTGCAATGTTGATCCCCTCTCCTCCGTGTTGAAATGTGTATATATCATCTGTTTGTCATCGGGAGAGTGTGCTTAGCCAAACAAGAGACGTTTACTTTTCGCTGTTGATAATTTTAGGATCCAGAAAAATCAATCATAACATTCAAAACACCAGCTATTTTTGTATTTCACGGAACATAACATGGTGCTTTATATCAACCACTTTTAATGAGTATCAAGCTACATCGATCACATTGTCTTTATCCGAATTCCTTGTATTGAATATGTTTGAAAACATAAGACCAAAACTGTTATTTCGTCCACTTAGAACCATACTGTTCAATTGTCAAATGTTCAATTTCTTGAAAATCGACTTTAATGGTTTGAATACTATTGTTTTCGTCTACGTGCTAATACAAGAAATATACATTGATAAGATGGATAAGGTGTCAAAGGTTTCATTTGAATCCTTTTTTATCACAGCATATATTAAACAAAGTAAATGTCTGAAAAGATGCGTTATCGAAAAATGAATTCAGTGATATATAGAGGTCTAATTTGGATTTTAGTAAGTTGTGGGATAAAACATGGATATACACAGCAATGGAAATAAGCACGTAAAAGACATCACAAAGAACCTCGATTGCAATACAGTTGCAGAGCTGACTAATATATATTAAATTGACAATTCACTGGAGTTTGGATCTACATACCCAATCACTAATAAAGAAAGACAATCAAACAACACATATTCAAAGAAATTCTATAATTCAAATTAACATGATAGGAAAATATTTCTGATAAAAGAATTCATTTATAGAATAAGTGCATATTGAAATTATCAAAGAATAATAGATAACTGAATTTTAGATTTGTTATAATTATTGTAATATGCACCATTAAATTATGCAGTTGTTTTGTCATTCTGGATAATTGTTACTATTTCTCGATTATTTTTCTATTATTCTTTGATTTTACGATATCAGAAAATAGAGAAAATAAATCAGAACAAAAATAAATCTTGTTGATATATATATTCACGTGCGATTGCAAATGTGGAGCGTTATGACGTCGCCGATCAATGTTATTCTTACAGAAATAAACAACAATTGTCTTGAACACCTTTCTCTCTGGCAATGACAGTGGTTCGGTTGAAGATGCGAAGAAAAAATAATAATTATCTTACCGAGGAAAATAATTCTATTTTAAGTCCTTTTGTCGAATAAGTCAACATTGTTGTCATTTAATAGAGGGAAAAAGGCTGTATGATAATATTGATTCAGCATATAAACTCATAACCATACAAATAACGACTCATATAATTTAAAAAAACACACAATGAATAATGAAAGCGAATAACTTGCATAATTAAATGATCTTTATAATATGTGTAATTCAGCATGGGTAGCAACAGAAGATGAACCACCAAGTACCGTTTCTGATATCTCGACAGGATATTCCTATAAAAGTAAGAAATTCTCTTTGACTTTTTTATTCTGTACATTTTAATATCGTAAATGTGACAATGATGTTTTACTAACATGTTTCAAAAGAGCTTATCTGTCCCAAAGACGTGTAAAAAAAAACCACACTAACAAAAAAAAAACAACATTTTAATGCATTATGGTTATAGATATCTATTGTCAAATATAACATATAAACAACGAAGAAATACCGAAGGGTTAACCACATCTCGGAGTCCATAGAATAAAATAGAAGATAAAAGACGTCTGACCAGACTGCATGACACAAATCACCAAGGACATGTGCATAAAACATTAAAGTAATCAAATTATCACAGAAAATATTACAAAAATATTCTATTGTATTGTAGTTACGATACCGACGGTCAATTAAAGTTGCACACTCACTTGATGTTGTTAAACGAGCGCCATCTTATATCATATACAAAGTCATATTCAGACATGTCCAATAAAATGATGTGAGACCAGATGCCCGGCAGGAGTAAGCGTCCCCTGGTTGCAACTAACAACCGTCGCAAAAAAATCTGCAACAAATATTCAAGTTTAGGAAGTAAATACATACATACATATATACATATATATAGATGCATGATAACATGTAGGAGACAAGCACACTGAATAAAATTATCCAACAGCTTAAACGTCTTTTTGTCAGCTATCTTATATGATCTATAAATTAATCTATAATATATATCTTACAATAAAGCAAAAAAAGATGAATTGCTTGTTTTACTTAAACGTGTAGACTCTAATCGTACAATTTAAGGTCCTTAATTCAGCGGTTAAGGAGCGATCAAAAGGAAAATTTCAGAAACAGAAATAAAACTAATATCTGAAAATCAGAATGCATGAACTTATAATCTTCATTCCGGAAATTTACTTAAAAAAATATCAAGAGCTTTTTTGTTTTGAGACGGTATGACTTCTCTCTATCTTGCATAGATGTTCTTGTCAATATGCGTAGCTCATTGGGAGCTCCTTGAATTGGCATACAATATTCAACTAGTCAAACTATTTTGGATTCCTTTCACTTACATTTCATAGTTTTTAATTATATTTTCAATAAAATCAATTCAATTAGACAACGAATAATTTCTTCAATTCAAAGAATTTCACCAATTATGTGTAATGTTTTGTATTACTATAATGTGAATATAAATACATGTAAATAAATTAAGAGTCTCTTGTTTTTCTACAGATGATCCAAATAAGGTGTTCATTTGGGTGATTACCAGCATACTATTTATTCTTTTGATCGTCTTATCCATGGCAATAATTATATATTGCAAGAAACGCCAGAAGAAAAAGAATCGAAACCCCCTACAACCTATGGATCAGGAATCTCATGTCGTCAGCCATATCCATAATCAAGAAAAATCCGTACATGAAATCTCTACCAATAATCTGCCAACTGTCCAGAAGTCTATGAAGACTGAAGAATCAAATCAGAGGTCTAACACAACTGAAAACTCAAATCAGAATTCTGAGATGACTGAAGTTTTAGAGTCGCAAACTGTTCAGGAGTCAAACAACTCGAATAGACCAGAGTCAAATTCGGACCCTTCACATGTTATTAATGTCAGTCCAGTGAATACAGATGAGCAGAAAATACATTCTACATCAACCTCTTCACGGAGACGTAGGTTTGGTGATGGGGCGTCAAAAAAGAGGAAACCAGGACGAGAATAGAACTGGGTCCGGCGCCATAAAATGAGAATATACTTAAGTCAAAATTTCATATTCTTCTGTTCAGCAATGGATTAATAACTGGGATTTGGTTTTTATTTAGTTTTATTCTATTGATAAATAGAATTAAATCACTCTACATAAGACTTTATTTGAATGTTTGACAATGGAATAAATTAAAATGAAATATTTGCTTAGTATATTTTCAGTTTATGGCGAAGGACCCTGATTAATTATATGTTAAACTATACAAATCCAGATTCGGGATGGGGTAGGCTTGTGCCAAATGAAGTGAACATTTTCATTTGATTTTAAGGTTTCACGTATCTCCTTTCATGAAAGATGTGATAGCATTATATTAATTATGGCTCTAATGGTGTATTGACCAGGTTAGGGGGGGTTTTATATTTTGTACTTACAAGAATAGTTTAGAACTCTTATTAAGAGAAGATGTTTTTAAAATTCTATTTCTTAGGTATACATCTCTTCTTTATAAGAAACAAACTTAAAGAAGCTTGTCTCATTTACCTTCCTAGCCACAAGACGTTACCCCACATGTATTTTAACGATAGCAGTATGTTTCTCAGGACGAGAGGTCAAATTCTTTAACACTAAATGTTTTATAGAATAATATGTTAGTATCAGAAATATGTTAAGCTCTAAGCTATAAATCAACATGTCAGTCTAATAATACACATAAGAGATTCCTCTCTGTTTTGGATAGGCGCATTCAAAAGCCAGACAAATGCTGTCACCATAAAATGAAATGTCTTTGCTCGACATGCAGCAAGAAACAAAGTATAAATTTGTAAGTGTGTCATTTTATGTTCAGAAATCAAAGTTCAGTTAAAAGATTTCAAATGGTAATTTGATACCCAATGAAGAAGAATTGGGAATATTCCTTAAATGTTGATTATGGTAAAGGAAACGTCGTTTGTCCCTGGGTTGCCCTGTAGGAGGTTGCCTAGAAATTCTCTTATTTCTGAGTTACTGTTGAACTACACATGAATTTTGAAAACTTCCTACAGGTAATCCTGTGAGTGATTTCATTCTTGCTTTCAGTCTTTATTTATTTATTTATTTATTTATTTATTTATTTTTATTTATTTATTTGTCTGCCTTGCTTTCTTTTTAAATGGGGTCGTCCCACTCATGTGTTGTTTCATGTGGTATTCATGGGATGTTAATTGAACGGCGTTGATAGTAACATTCTGTCACATTTTGAATGTTTGAATAGTCTATCCAGCCTGTATCCCGTTCTCTAAGAGTTCATGTCACGACATACTAAATGTCGAACAGCGAAGTTTACGTTCGCTTTAGGTATTCGAGACATCAGTTTGTGCAACGTTTTTGAAGTTTTTATCGCGTTCGGCCTTAGTATACCTACGGAGAGCTGCAAGCATTTTCACAAAGTATCGTAAGTTTTTCCAGAATTTTTTTACGTGCGCATGCTTTAATGACTTAACTAGCAGTTATTTTATACTTACGTGATACGTACAACTCTTTGTGAAAATGCTTGCTGGCGTTTTATTCACATTTCATATTTTCAAGAACGCACATCTAATGGTTTTCTGGAAGGTACGCTAGTAAAGAAGCAAAATGTTATCCTCTGCTTCGTCAAATTGTAATTATGCCAAATACATGTACTGCATTATTAATCTTGTTCATTTTGTGAACGGCACTGCAAAGGCGTTTGTGAATTAATCATTGCGTAGTTGAATATACTTTTATTATTCCAGCACTATTTTGAAAATTCGCCTTTCAGGCAAAAAGGTGACTACTCGATCATTATTTCAGAAAGTACCATGAAGATCCGTTCATCATTTCTACTCATGACAATTTTGTCGGGTTTGTTTTAATGTTTAATGTTTTAATGTACCCAGAAAAAATATCGCAGATATACTCGTTTTACCAGGTGTGTGGTGCAATATTTACAACAAATTGATCAATAAAAAATACACAAACCGTTTTATTGAATATCTATAATTCTCAAACAAAACATTGTCGAGTGAATAACGATAAGCAAGTAGAAAATGTTGTGACAATAACGCTGTCGAGTGCCGGTTTGTAAGCCCCACGCCGTGGAAATGGCGTCTTATTATGTGAGGTCATTTGCTATTAAAATTACAGTGGATCAAGAATTTCAAGCGTCAGATCATATTATCTTTACTTAATTGTCTTACCTGAGACTTATTCTTTAGTCGAATCGTTAAAACATTGCGATAATATAGCTATATTTTCTCCAAGTAGAGATTCATGTATAAATATATGGCGGACCGCCATTGTTTACATTCGAGCTACTCAGTCAGGTAGCTTACGCCAGAATTTAACTAAGAGCCGAGAAGGAGTTTCCAGTCTCTGAAGGTAGTCTATGCCTCTGGTTGTGACCTAGTAAGTGTGTATTTTTGGTGATTAGTGATTAGGTCAAATAATGTTTTAGCCCCCGGCCTTACTTGTATGTACTGTACCAAATCTCTTCAGAAACAGTTTTTCATATTATCTATCAAATAGTACTAGAATCCTTAAGTATTCCAAGATCTTGTCATAATACGGAATATCACAATTACAATAACGTCACAATATACATGCACTTTGTGATTATTATGACGTCATATAATCATGACGTAAGTTGCCCACATAAAATTGCTTACATCGAGAACAATGCATTTGGTAACTGACTAAACGCAAACCGTGACGGATTTTAGTAGTTGAGCGATTACGTATTTGAAGAAACGCAACATTAAAGTAATTGATATAATAGTGTACAATTTGGAAATTTTAATGGCGCTCGTTTTTACTGTAAATTTTGATTAATTTCTTAAATTTTATCAGCAGCCAATGCTAAAACTATGCTTTTGGCCGTTGTTGATAACAAAAAATGAGACTTTTAACAGATGGACAGATATGGCTAGCACACATGAGAAACGCGAAAAATTCTTCAAAGAGTTTTCGATTCACGTTCTATGCAAACATCTATTACACTGTACTTTTGAAGTTCTACAAAGACGTTAGTGTCTTTTTGTGTTCCTTTCTTTCTTTAAACTTTTGTATTCATGGGGGGTTTTTTTTGTCATTTTCTTTTTTGTTTTCCTTGAAGACCGATCCCGGTGTACAAACTGCCCATCGCTAATTACATAGTTAATAAGATACTAGGGCTGATTGATATGTTGATAGCCTCATATAAAAGGATTTGAATTTTGTCGGACATATTGCATTATTTTTCAACATAATCCCTTTCAGTATCTATTCACTTTTGTCAGTGGTGTTTAACGGCCTCAATGCCACTTCTAAAGAACTCCTTTCCTTGGCTGTTCAGAGAGTCATCCACTTCATGTATGACGTCATCATCGGACTGAAAGTGGGTGGGTGCCGGAAATAGCTGTATTCGGTTTTGGAAATAGATGACTTTCTGATGACCGAGATCAGGTGAACAAGGCGGATGTTCAATCAATTCAAAGCCACAGTCGTAAATGGCGGTCATGGCAATGACAGACTTGTGAACATGAGCATTGTCCTGATGGAACAACAAAACTTTAATTACCTTTCCGCAGCGCTTAAGTTTAATATTTTCCCGTTACTGTGTCAGACGTGAAGCATAGTATGTGCCATTGATTGTTTGTCCCTTTTGTAGATATTCTATCGACAGAATACCAACTGCATCCCAGAAAACCGAGGCCATAACATTCCCAACTGATGGAATAGTCTTTACCTTCTTTGGCGGGGATTAGCCAGGGTGCTTCCATTGTTTCATTTCTTTGGCCTCTGGGATAAAATGGACCCAAATTTCATCCATAGTGACAAATCTCTGGAGAAAGTTGGCAGGATCTTTCTCAAAAAGGTTAAGATCAGCACGCGATAATGTGCGCCTGCCGTGCTTCTGATCAGCTGTCAGAAGTCTTGGATCCTTGTTCTCTCTTGTTTTCTATATGGAGGATTATTTATAAATTTTTAAATGTGTGTCTTTTGATTGTACAGCTTACGGTGAGTGGGAAGGTGGGCGCTCGTAAACCGGTTAACCACACCTATTGAATGACTTTTGTTACTTCAATGAATTGACCGTCCTAAGTCGGCATAGTAACCGCAGCGCAATTGTATATTCTACTCTTATAATTTTTTGTGTGCATGTCCTTAGTGATCTTTGTCATACAGCTTTGTAAGATGTCTTCAGTTTTCTCTTAGGTACCCGTTAACGGGCCGAAACCTTTCTCATTACAAGATCCTCTGTCAGAATGGAATGTACTCTTTCTTGTGAAATTCCAACTGTACTGGCTATATATCTTTCTGTAATTCGTCTGTCATTCATAACAAAATCATGGACTTTATTGACCATTTCTGGGGTTGCAACAGTGACAGGCCTTCCAGAACAGGGGTCATCCTCAAGGCTCTGTCTGCGGCGTTTAAATTCCGCCAACCTCCTTTTCACTGTAGCATATGAAGAGGTAACCGCAGTGTTGTTACCATATCAGTATGGATATCATTAGATGTTAAACCTTTCTTACGCAAATATTGGATCACTGCTCTTTCACCGATTTTGTCCATTTTGCAAAAACCACTTGTCTTGTTTATTTTAAAGTGTTACCTCATCGATATATACTGACCAAATGAGACCAGTCCTTGGGTTCACGGCCTTATGTATTCAGAGAATAGTAGGACTTTTAAAAAAGCCGGCGTGGCCTAATGGTATCGCGTCGGACTCCTGATCGGGAGGCCGGAGTTCGAGTCCCGCTCTGGTCATGCCGGTGTCTTTCGGATGAGACAGTAAAAACCGAGGCCCCGTGTCGTGGTATGCATGGCACGTTAAAGATCCCTCACTGCTTCGGATGGGTCTGTTGCAAAGGTCAAAATTTGTATGCCCCGCATCAGGCAGATGCCGCCACCATATACGTGAAATATTCGTAGTGTGACGTTAAACAATAATCAGTCAATCAATCAATAGGACTTTAAAAAGAACATCTCTACTACCCCCTTCAATACGAGGCTCACAACACATTAATCAGTCCTGGTATTTACCTGAGAAAACTGACAAAAGATCATCAAATTACAGAGATTTCATTACCAATGTACAATTATTTTTCCAATACCATCAGCAACAGAGATCATGCTTCTCTTAGATCATTAACAGAGACTGGCTGTTTTCGTGGCGTGGCACTTGACTATGTTTCCTTTTTTATGGAATAATTCTTGTGACTGTATGACTTTATGTGTTGGATGATATTTCACATTTCAGTAATTTATTTTTTGTTCCAAAGCCAAAGAGTGGTTGTTTTATGATTTTGTTTAAGTTTATCATGGTTATCCATGTTTTAGTTGTTCAAAGTTTATTAAATCATAAAAAAATCAATGCATTGTTGTAAAAAGTAGTTGTCCCATTCAGAATCTCTGTGAAAAATCTCTCTGTCCCATGTTATAAGGTCATAAAAAAGTGCATGTCCCATCACATTTTGCACCGGTTTCATCCCGGTGATAAATATTGCATGGTCCCTAAGATATAATAAATGTATGGCTTCATATTTTACACTTTATTATAAAAACATATACACATTTTATTGGTATTATTATTTGCATACAAAGAAAAGATATTTCATAGAAATGGATAAAACACGGACGAATGACGGAATGGGCTCGGACCATGGATTAACTCAACCATGACCCGTGCTATAGACCAGGCTACGTCGGTTTCTATAGAATACAACATATGGGCACATGTACAGGGAGTATAAAAAGTTACTGTACTCAATAACACATCAGATGTATTTAATACACCGTTACCTTTGTAAACAATATCCCGAACAACAGTATACTTGTATTGACTTTCTCTCAAAATATCAAACCAAATTCTGTCATCATGATCTATATCAAAAACATGGAAATACTTGAGAAGTCTCTTGACTAAATCCGAAAAGGTGTCGCAAAAGCATTGTGTCCTTATGTATGTTCGTAAAGATGGAAAAGTAAACAGAAAATTGTCACTTGCAATATTCAATAATGTATGTAAAACATTTCATATTTCGTCTTCAGAATCGATTTCATACAAATCGGGATTTTGTGTTAATGAGGTGTAAACGCTTTTCTGTTTGGCTGGCGATTGACCTGGAACAGCATAAGC